>SJYC01045874.1:0-16257 GCA_006408675.1 Madoqua kirkii
TTAAAATGCAAATTTCTGGACTTTCTCTTCTCTCTTCCTCATCTTTCCCAGAAACAGAGCCTGTTAGTCTGGATGGCACTCACATTCTATATTTATATAACCCAGGTCTCCCGCATTTGCAGGCAGATTGTTTACCAGCTGAGCCACAAGGGAAGCCCGTATATCTGTATAGCTACAGATAACTCTAGGTGATTTTGATGATCAACTGGACTTGGTAACACTTGACCTAGAGTAACATTTCTTGATGTTCCAGTCTCCCAGAGTTCTCCATAGTGAACACTGTCTGTATTTAGATGTGGACCATTTTTTTTTTCATCTTTATTGAATTTGTTACGATACTGCTTCTGTTTTATATTTTGGTTTTTTGACCGAGATGTATGTGGGATCCTAGCTTCCCAACCAGGGGCTGAACATGCACCCCCTGCATTGGAAGGTGAAGTCTTAACCACTGGACTGCCAGGCAAGTTCCATGTGGTGTCTGTTGTTAGAGAGATCAGGAAATTCTGGGTCTTAAATATCTGGAATATTCACAGTGCACTTTGGCATTGTATAGACTTGACAAGTCCTGTAGTTTATGCACATGAAACTTTGTTTAACCTACAGTTTATCCACCTATTTGATCATGGAATCCCATTTTTTTCCCACAGCAGCTGTTAACACCACTTGAAATGTAGGTGCTAATATGCTTTCTTCACTTTCTGTCCTTCATAGATAGGTGAAATTCATCAGGTGGTTATTCAAAAAGGGGACAGATTATTCTTTATAGAAGACAGAAATTTTGAAATATTTTGATTCTTCCTCCAAGCCCAAGTTCATCTATACATTCTCTAAAGTAGAGTTCAATCATTATTATTTTTCTTAGAGATTTCCAGAGATTGTTTTTGCTTTTTAAAAGAAAATGGTAAGGGTTCAGTTCAGTTCAGTCGCTAAGTCATGTCCGACTCTTTGTGACCCCATGAATCACAGCACGCCTGGCCTCCCTGCTCATCACCAACTCCCAGAGTTCACTCAGATTCACATCCATCGAGTCAGTGATGCCATCCAGCCATCTCATTCTCTGTCATCCCCTTCTCCTCCTGGCCCCAATCTCTCCCAGCATTAGAGTCTTTTCCAATGAGTCAACTCTTCGCATGAGGTGGCCAAAGTACTGGAGTTTCAGCTTTAACATCATTCTTTCCAAAGAAATCCCATATATATTTCTAATGATAAATCCAGAGGTTGCTATATTGTGAAGACTTTGGAGGTGCTGTCCTTTCCAAGGGTTAACATAAATGTATTATGTTTACTGTGCGCTCTAGTCCAGCCCTGCTTTTTCTAGGTTTGCTAACAGCGGCACACAGGGGCTTATTTTAAAGGTGGCTTAACTCTGCTATTATAATAGCTTCTGTTTCTGTCTCTTGGTCATCACAGTGTGGCAAGATGAATTTAGGAGTAATATGATCTAAATTCTTCACATTCTCTACTATCTGCATACTTCAAAGAAAACTTCTGTCCCTACAAAAGATATTTCTAGCTTATCTGTGCTCTAGATGCCTAGAGGCAATAGTTAATTATTTTAGTACTTTCCTAGTAGCATTTTTTCCCTGTCTCCCTGTTTCTGTCTCTCTCTGCTCCCCGCCCCACTTTGATTATCATGTATGGTCTTAAGTTATCTACCATCATTGGTCTTACAGGGACTGTCTCTTGTTTTATGTATTTAGTTACTCTTATTTTTATTTCCCATTTACATACCCGTTTCTTAAGGGCAATCATTTTAATATATGTATATAAGATCTGTTCTTTTGAGTATATTGATTCTTTTAAATTTGTGCTTTTCTTACTGTGTACATTAAGGATGCATTAATGATTAGAAAACTCACCTAAATGGCATTGTGCTACTGTTATCACTTTTCTTTGCACATTTTTTTCCCCCTCAGCGCTCTATCTGGTGTGTTCATTCTAACTAGTTGCTAATGTTCACCATTTGTATCTATGTACTTGCCCAAGGAAGGAGAATCCAAATTGCCTCTACTTTACATCACCAGTAGCAATACTATGATGAGCATTGTCATGCTTTCACACTTTCAGATCCAGTGGAATTCCAAAGGACACACACCCAGGAAAATACTTAAGTGGATACTGCCAGTACACTCTTCTCCAGGGTGGCTATTGACTTAACACCAGCAGTGCTCACCATGCTCGGGATCAGCACCTTCCCATCAAGGCTTGACTTTCTATTGGTTTATGAGTTTTGCTAGTGTATAGGGTGTAGACTTAAATTTCACTGTGGTTTTGATTTATATTTCTCTGATTAACAATGAACTAGAATGTCTCTTCATTTTCTTGTTATCTTTTTGGGTTCCTCTTCTTTGAACTGTGTGAGATAGCTCTTTATCTTTTTTCTGTCAGAGTTGATTACATTTGAAGATTGTCTGTAGAAAAAATTAATTCCTTTGTGTTGTTTAGGTTTTTGAAGTTATTTCATCTTGTCTATTTCAAAAGCCTTGTTTTTGAAATATATATATTATATATATAATAAATATATAAATTTTATAAATATATAAACTTTTATATATACTTATATATATTGGAGAAGGCAATGACACCCCACTCCAGTACTCTTGCCTGGAAAATCCCATGGACGGAGGAGCCTGGTGGGCTGCAGTCCATGGGGTCGCTAGGAGTCAGACACGACTGAGCGACTTCTTTCACTTTTCACTTTCATGCATTGGAGAAGGAAATGGCAACACACTCCAGTGTTCTTGCGTAGAGAACCCCAGGGATGGAGAAGCCTGGTGGGCTGCCATCTCTGGGGTCGCACAGGGTTGGACACGACTGAAGCAACTTAGCAGCAGCAGCAGCAGCATGCTTATATATACATATCAGCTTCCCTGGTGGCTCAGATATTTTGTTGTCTATATAGAAACGGTAGTAACTTAGGTCTTCCCCTTTTCCCTAATCTGTAATGAAAATATCTACAGTATAACAAAAATTCTCTGCAGAGACAACAATATCAGTGAGAAAATCAAGGGGGATACATTGCAGAGACCTTGCTCTCTTTTTACTCTTCTGCCAGCCAGTGCTACTAGCATCTTTGTCTTATAAGGAAAATAATGTAATAGAAAACTAAGGGTGTCCAGAGTAGGCATTCCATGTGTGTTTGTTGAAACAGGGGTCCTGTGATAACCCTTCCTTCAGAAAGGTTCAGGGATGAGTGTTGATGTACTCCTCTGAGCAGCTGAGAGACATGTACAAGGAGGCTCTTACGATATCTCCTTCACCTTCCCTAAGTCACTGTGATTTCTCTAACTGAGGAAGGCTGACAGGACTGGGATCCAGAGATGCAGAAGAAAGAAAAGGAAAAATACCAGGGAGTCAGCCAAATGTGATCACACCTCTGCCTTCCTGATATGGCAGGGCTGTAGGCGAGCATGTCAGAAGAGATTCTTCAACACTGCACCTTCCACCTTATACATACGTATTATTAAATTTTTGTAATGAAAGCATTTTGCACAACCTCTCTGTGGTTAGACCACACATCTAGCATGACTATAAGCAATCGTTAGCATTTGAGTTTCTGTGAAGATTACTGGAACTCATGGTATTAACACAAATTATTTTGTTGCTTGTTTGCTCTTGTGCAAAAGCTTAAGGATACAGCTTCTATAAATCAAGCTGTTTATGTGGTGATTGTTGAGGAAATTTAGATGCAGACAGGAGAAGCATTTTAATAAGATTGCCTATTAGTCACTCAGTCGTGTCCGACTCTTTGAGATCCCATAGACTGTAGCCCACCAGGTTCCTCTGTCCATGGGATTCTCCAGGCAAGAATACTGGAGTGGGTTGTCATTCCCTTCTCCAGGAGAACTTCCCAGTCTGGGAATCGAACCTGGGTCTCTCGCATTGCAGGTAGATTCTTTACCATCTGGGCCACCAGGGAAGTTACTTTTTTGATAAGATTATAACATGATAATCACAAACTTTACATTGAAAGCCACTTTTCCTAAACGCCATCTCTTATTCTATTAACTAGAGGCTGCTTTCTCAGATAGGACAAAAAGTCAGTGACAACTTGGTATACTATTAAAGTACTAAACTCAAACCAACAAGATGAAAATTTATGAAGGTGATATTTTCATATTCATCCAATCTTCTTATGTAAATTTCCATGCTGATGCTGTGAAAACACTCAATACCACATGAAAGGACTGTACCCTACATCCTTTGTTCAGTCTGTGTTTTGAAATTTATCCTTAATCAATTTTTAAAGCCTGATTCTCTCCTGATTCTCCTGACCACCAACTATGTTGTGTTTTCTCTTTTTACAGCCTCAGCTTTGCTTTGGATTCAGTTCTCAATGTTTTTTGCTTTTTTGTTCTCTATCCCGCTGTGTTTCCTCAGTTCAGTTCAGTTCAGTCACTCAGTTGTGTCCGACTCTTTGTGACCCCATGGACTGCAGCACTCCAGGCCTCCCTGTCCATCACCATCTCCCGGAGTTTCATTGGCTTCCTCAGTTGCCTCAGGTATTAGATCTTAGTTAAATTTGGTTCAGGAGCTTCTTACATTGGAACCACCAGCAAGGGGAGATGCTTTCAAGAGTCTTGTTCTAGCTATTCGGAATAAATCAGGTTATTTAAATACTTTAAGTGAAAGCTGGAAAAATATTTTACCACACACTTTAAAAAGGAAGATATATGAATGGTCAATAAATAGGAAAATATGCTAAATTAAATCATTATAAAATATTTTCTATCTTATTAAAATAAGATAGAATTAAATTAAAATTAAAACCACAATAAGACACTATTCTATACCTATTAGAATGGCTAAAAAAACGACAAACAGTACCAAGTGTTACATGTTAAAGAATTGATGCTTTTGAACTGTGGTGTTAGAGAAGACTCTTGAGAGTCTCTTGGACTACAGGGAGATCTAACCAGTCCATCCTAAAGGAAATCAATCCTGACTATTCGTTAGAAGGACTGATGTTGAAGCTGAATCTCCAAAACTTTGCCACCTGATGTGAAGAGCTAACTTATTTGAAAAGACTCTGATGCTGGGAAAGATTGAAGGCGGGAGGAGAAGGAGATGACAGAGGATGAGGTGGTTGGATGGCATCACGGACTCAATGGACATGAGTTTGAGTAAACTCCAGGAGTTGGTGATGGACAGGGAGGCCTGGCGTGCTGCAGTCCATGGGGTCTCAAAGAGTCGGACATGACTGAGCAACTGAACTGAACTGAACTGACCAAGTGTTAACAATCATGAAAAGAAAACAGAGCCTTTATATATTGCTGATGGAAGAATAACATGATGCAACTGTTTGGAAAACAGTCTGGCAGTTCCACTATATAAGTTAAATATACAGTTACATGTATAGTCACTACAGGACCCACAATTCCACCCCTAGTCATTTACCCAAGCAAAAGGAAAATATATGACTGTTTTGTACAAGAATGTTTACAGCAGCTTTGTCATAGTCACCTAAATCGAGAAGCCAACCAAACCTCCTTTACAGGGGAAAGAATAAACACATTGCAGTAAATCCATACAATATATTATTACTTGGTAGTAAAAAGGAACAAAATTATTAATATAAACATATGAGTGAATAGTAAAAACATTATCCTAAGCAAGAGAAACCATACACAAAACAGGATACATTGTTTATTTCCATTTATATGAAATTACAGCATAGGCTAATCTATAATGATTGAAAGCAGATCACTGGTTGCAGGGGACCAGAGGATGGGGAGCTGATTACAAAGGGCACCAGAGAATTTTTTAGGGAAAATGAAAATGTTCATTTCTTGAATGTGGTCATGGTTACATGGTTGTACATTTTTGTTTAAAGTCATTAAAATGTGCACTTAAAATGGACACATTTTATTTCATGTACATCATACCTTAGTAAAGTTGATTAAAATTTAAATGAAACTTAATGGCAAAAAGGAATACACCACAATTTTTTTTTAATTAAGGAGTTGTAGGGACTTGGGGCAGTTTACAAAAGATGTTATATGATAATGTGCAGTAAATTTGGCTGTATTGTGACAACAAAAATATGTTGTTTTTGAAAAATGGAATCGTTATTGTTCCTTATTTGCCTGTTTTGCTCTAGGAGTTATTCAAGGCAGTCTATGACCTTTGTCTCATTTAATGATTAAAATATCCCTGTGAAATGGATATTATTAGCCTTATTGAAAGTAGTACCTTCCAGGAGGAACAGATACTTAGAAAAGGATTTATTTAGGCATAGGATAAGTTAGAGCATAAAGACCCGATAATGCATGTCCACATAATAACAAGTATGTCCTCCTATTTTCCCCATAAATAGAAAAAATTTTTATTCTTTAGTAATATCATTTGTATCTGATTATCAGAGCAATATTAACTACTGTAAATCTTGTAAAAATATTTAAAGTATTTTTATTTTAGTTTGGCTATTATTTTTTACAGGTAGAAATTTAGCTTACTTATTATATTGAATATTTTTTCAGTGTCATTAATATTTTTATTTTATTATGCTAAGAATTGACATGAGATTTGCCCCTTTAAAATTTTAAGTGTACATTACTGCTGACTATTAGTTCTATAGCAGATCTCTGGAGTTTATTCATCTTGTTTAACTGAAACTTTATGCACATTGGTTAGTAACTCCCCATCTTCCTCTCCTTCAGCCCCTGGCAGCCATCATTCTGCTCTTTGATTTTATGAACTTGATTATTTTAGATACTTCATATAAGTGGAACAATGCAGTCTTTGTCTTTTTCTAACTAACTTACTTTGCTTTGCATAGTGTCCTCAAGCTTCATCTGCATAATCTCATATTGAAGAATTTTTTCTTTTTAAAGGCAGAACAGTATTTCATAGTGTGTGCAGACTACAGTTTCTTTATTCATTCATCTGTTGTTGGATATTTAGGTTGTTTCCAATCTTGGCTATTGTGAAGAGTACTGCAATGAACATGGGCGTGCTGTATCTCTTGAGATCCTGATTTCACTTCTTTTGGATAAATACTCAGAAGTAGGATGGCTGGAATATATGATAGCTTATTAATTTTTGAGAAACTTCCATACTGTTTTCCATAGCAACTGTGTAATTTTTCATTCCCACTAATAGCATGCAAGGGTCCTAATTTCTCCACATTGTTGTCATCCTTGTCTCTGTTTTGAGATGTGATATATCTTATTGTGGTTTTGATTTGCATTTCTCTGATGCTTAATGATATTGAGCATTTTTAATATGTCTGAGGGCCATTTGTATGTTGTCTTTGGAAAAATGTCTATTAAAGTCCTTCAGTTCAGTCACTCAGTCATGTCTGACTCTTTGTGACCCCATGGACTGCAGCATACCAGGCTTCCCTGTCCATCACCATCTCCCGGAGTTCACTCAAACTCCTATCCATTGAGTCGGTGATGCCTTCCAAATATTTCATCCTCTGTTGTCCCCTTCTCCTTCTGCCTTTAATATTTCTCAGCATCAGGGTCTTTTCCAAGGAGTCAGTTCTTCACATCAGGTGGCCAAAGTATTGGAGCTTCAGCTTCAGCATCAGTCCTTCCATTGATATTCAGGACTGATTTCTTTTAGGATGGACTGGTGGGATCTCCTTGCAGTCCAAGGGACTCTCAAGAGTCTTCTCCAACACCACAGTTCAAAAACATCAATTCTTCAGCACTCAGCTTTCTTTATAGTCCAACTCTCACATCCATACATGACTACTGGAAAAACTAAAGCTTTGACTAGCTGAATCTTTGTCGACAAGTAATATCTCTGCTTTTTAATATGCTGTCTAGGTTGGTCATAGCTTTTCTTTCAAGGAGCAAACATTTTTTAATTTCATGGCTGCAGTCACAGTCTGCAATGACTTTGGAGGCCAAGAAAATAAAGTCTCTCACTGTTTCCATTGTTTTCCCATCTATTTGCCTTGAAGTGAATGTACTGGATACCATGATCCTAGTGTTTTGAATGTTGAGTTTTAAGCCAACTTTTCACTCTCCTCTTTCACTTTCATCAAGAGGTTCTTTAGTTCTTCTTTGCTTTCTGCCATAAGGGTGGTGTCATCTGCGTATCTTAGGTTATTGATATTTCTCCTTGCAATCTTGATTCCAGCTTGTGCTTCATCCAGCCTGGCATTCACATGATGTACTCTGCATATAAGTTAAATATGCAGGGTGACAATATACAGCCCTGATGTACTCCTTTACTGATCTGGGACCCGTCTGTTGTTCCATGTTCAGTTCTAACTGTTGCTTCTTGACCTGCATACAGATTTCTCAGGAGGCAGGTAAGGTGGTCTGGTATTCCCATCTCTTTAAGAATTTTCCAGTTTGTTGTGATCCACACAGTTAGAGGCTGCAAGTTCATGGTTCATGTACTGTTGAAGCCTTGCTTGGAGAATTTTGAGTATACTTTGATAGCGTGTGAGCTGAGTTCATTTGTGTGGTAGTTTGACCATTCTTTGGCATTGCCTTTCTTTAGGATTGGAATGAAAACTGACCTTTTCCAGTCCTGTGGCCACTGCTGAGTTTTCCAGATTTGCTAGCATATTGAATGAAGCACTTTCACAGCATCATCTTTTAGGATTTGAAATAGCTCAGTTGGAATTCCATCACCTCCACTAACTTTGTAGTGATGCTTTCTAAGGCCCACTTGACTGCATTCCAGGATGTTTGGCTCTAGGTGAGTGACCACACCATCATGGTTATCTGGGTCATGAAGATTTTTTTTTGTAGAGTTCTTCTGTGTTCTTGCCACCTCTTGTTAATATCTTCTGCTTCTATTAGGTTAGGTTCTGTTAAAGTCCTTAGCACATTTTTTAAATTGGATTATTAATTCTTTTATTGACTTGTAGGAGTTCCTCATGTGTTTTGGAGATTAATTCCTTATCCAATATGTGGTATGTATTTTTTTCATTCTATACATAGCCTTTCAATCTAACTATTGATTGCTTCCTTTTCTCTGTAGAAACTTTTTAGTTTGATGTAGACCCAGTTGTCTAATTTTACTTCTGTTGCCTGTGCTTTTGATATTGTATCCCTGAAATTATTGCCAAGTCCAATGTGATGAAGATTTTTTCTATGTTTTACAGTTTTAGACCTTACTTGAAGTCTTTTATCCACTTTGAACCTTTCTTTTTTTTGGTGAGTGTGTATGGTCTAAGATCGACTTCCCTGATGGCTCAGATGGTAAAGAATCCACCTGCAGTGCAGAAGACCCAGGTTTGATCCCTGGATCAGGAAAATCCCTTGGAGAATGGAATGGCTACCCATTCTAGTATTCACGCTGGAGAATTCCATGGACTGTGGAGCCTGGCAGTCTACAGTCCACAGGGTTACAAACAGTCAGACATGATGCAGTGGCTAACACAAATATGGTGTAAGATAAAGGTCTAACTAATTTCATTCTTTTGCATATGGATAACAGTTTTCCCAACACCATTCATTGAAAACACTGTCCTTTCTCTGTTGTGTATTCTTGACACTGTTGTCAAAGGTCAGTTGACTGTGTATGCCTGGATTTATTTCTGGGCTTTTTATACTATTGTTTGGCTTGTTTTTATGCCAGTACTGTACTATTTTGATTATTGTGGCTTTGTAATATATTTTGAAATCAGGTCCTGTGATGCCTCTAATTTTTTTTTTTTTTTTGCTCAGGATTGATTTAGTATCCATGGTCTTTTGTTGCTCCATGTAAATTGTAGTATTCTTTTTGTCTATTTTTGTTAAAAATGCCATTGGTATTTTGATAGGGACTGCACTGAATCTGTAGATTGCTTTGAGGAGTAGGGATGTTTAAACAATATTAAGTCTTCCAATTCATGACAGGGGATATGATTCCATTCATTTGTGTCTTAAAATTTCTTTAATCAGTGTTTTGCAATTTTTAGTATATTTTTTACATTAACTAAAATGGTTACATATACAGTAGATGGAAACTCAAGGTTACAGAAGTAACGTAAAATTTAGCTTTAAACAATTTAAAGAGTTACTCATTTGAGGGAAAAGTAAAATTGTGTAAAAATTATTATTTTTTTTTGTGAGACCCACGAAGGTCTTAAGATCTCTTAGCTCAGCTCAGAAATATCTTCTTGGCACAGATTTATCTGCATTCTTGAACACAGGTGAACAGATTTTTTTTTTTACACCTATTTCTTGAATTCTTCTTACAAGTTCATTAAAAAAAAGAGGTTTAATGTAACAAGCATAAGTTACTAAATGATATAGAAGCGGGAACTTCCCATTGACCTTAATATCACAATATTATGATTGCTCTTCCTTACATTTGGGGTTGCTGAAGATACATAAAATGTCTTTCATCTGCTTTCCCCTGTGGAGTTTCTGGTATCATCGTGAGTTGTGTTCTCCTCCTCTGGGCTACATGCCTCACGATTACCCCTTTGGGTAAGCACATGTAAGTTTATTGTCCCCATATAATCCTCAGGGTTTTTTCCTTAGCTTTCACATTACTCTGATCTTTACTTGTCAACTGAAAAGAGGGAAAGAGGAAAGCTAATCTTTCTCTAACTTTTGACTTAATTTTCTTGGCGATTCTGTGTCCCTTTATTAAAGTGTTGAGCTCTCCTTTAGTTTAGCTTTGAAAGCTTTCCCCATATACCTATGTACAAATTCATTCCCTCTTTTTAAAAAAATCCTATAACCTAATAATAAAAATAACTTAAATAATAAAAATCAAACTTAATTTGGTGACTTGATGACTGAATGACACACATGGTTGGAAGCAATCATCCATAAAAAGCAGTTCTAACTTTAAGGTTAATTATTTCTGATCCTTCTTTTTTCTTGCCTATTGGTCTCCATTTATAACAATAGCAGAAATGAAAAGGATAAGATGAAAATGCAATATTTCATGAAATACGAGCTAGTGATTTGAGGCTTTCTTAAAAGGATGAGCTATTGCCTTTCCATAGTTTCCAAGAGCCCAGTTCATATATCATTGTCTCCTATTTTATTCTGAGATCACTATGCCTGCTGCTTTACTGTGTAGACGAGACAAGAGGACTCCCCTAACATCAGAGCAAATGAGAAACACAAATGAGGACATTCTAGAAATGTTTGTTTTCAGTCACTGTTCCTTTTTCTTATTTTTTTTTAACGAAGTGCAAGAGTTTTTTTTTCTCAGCTTTATTGAGATTAACTGACTTATGACATTAGTCCTAGGTGTACAGCATAATAATTTCATATATGTATGTACTGGGAAATGATTACCACAATAAGTTTAGTTAACATCAATCACCTCACATAGTTACAACTTTTTCTAATTTATTTTATATTGAAGCATAGTTGATTAACAATGTTGTGTTAGTTTCAGGTGTACAACAAAGTGATTCAGTTATATGTACAGATGTATCTATATTAAAAAAAATTCTTTTAGGGTATTGCAGAATATTGAGCAGCATTCCCTGTGCTGTACAGTAGGTCCTTGTTGGCTATCCATTTTAAATATAGCAGTGTTTACGTGTCCATCCCCAATTCCCAATCTGTCCCTTTCCCTTCTCCCCTAGTAATCATAAGTTTGTTCTGTAAGTCTGTGAATCTGTTTCTGTTTTGTAAATAAATTTATTTGGATCCTTTTTTTTTTAGTTTCCACATGTACGCAATATCATATGATATTTGTCTTTCTCGCTGTTTCTTTGAAGGATGAGATTCATTAGGTAAGAAACATAAACCCCGTATTTCCATAGTTTGAACTGTTGCTTATCAATTTGTAGGACCTACATAGGTAGAATTTCTTTTCTGAAAAAGCATAGACTGCAAGAGTTTTTACCAGGTTGTTAGAGCTAAGAATAATAATGCATCTCATAGTTAAACAAGTCCTGTTTTCATATAGTTTCCTCTTAGAGAAAAATGCTATAAATTAATTGATTTGTCATTCCTGCAGGAAAGAGAATCTGAACAATAGAAATCCAGGCGTCCTGTACCTTAGAAATTTCCTACTATACATTTGTTCTTTATACTCTGATTATCTGATTTTAATATTTAGTCAGCTCCTCTTTGAAAATAGAACTTGTATTTTGGGAGAGGGAAGTATAGTCATATCACAAAAAGCACTAAAATATAAAGTCAGCATCTAACACTTTTCCAGTGATAAACCCTTTGGTATCTGTCCGTACTTCTGATTTCAGGTTGAGTCAAAGAAATAAAATATTTTTTTCTAAAATTAAAAAAAATGGATTCCCATACTGTATGGGATAAATATATATAGTATTGATTGTATTAGTATGTATCCATGTAGAAAAGTTAAAGATAAAAAACGAAAAAGATAATCATTAGGAAGATAAGATGTTAATAATAAGATCTTTCATTTGTCTTCTTTTCATGGAGATGATAATTTGCAAAGCCATACTTATTAGTGAGATCTCTTTCATGTTCAGAAATTATAATTTAATTTTATATTTGCTAACCACATTGAATAGGGTAAGTAGCTAGTTTTTTAACTGTTGATTGTTCAGCCTTAAAAACACTAGAGGTCACTATAGCCAGTATTTGTGTTAATGTTTCAAAGTTTTTATTCAATTACTAGCAGTTTTCTGTTTACTTAATAAAACTGAATATTTTAAAGGCAATTCCATTTTCTTGATATGATAGAACAGTTTATGTATCTCTATATCTTTGTGTTTTTAGAGAGCTATACTTATATTTTTCTATTTTAGAAAGTGAGTAATTTTTAAAAGGAAAATTATGCAAGAGAGCTGAGAAATGCATACTTCTTTCAAAATTGGAAAGTGTATGTAATTTTAAATTTGCACTGGATATTATTTGTCTCACAATCAAGTCCCAAATTCATTTTCTCAAGTTATTAGTCTGTGACAAAATAAACGGCAGGTGACAAAATCACAGGTCACTGACTCCTAATAGATTAGTTAGGGCTTGATATAATTGCCAAGTCCCATGAGAAGCTGTTTCAGAAAAGTAGAGGGCAGGAATACTGCTTGCCAGCGCCTCCTTATTATCATGTCAGTCAAGATGGAAAACTATGATCCAAAAGCCACATTGGAAACAGGCTCCTCAGCCACGCATGTCCCCTCAGCCACACGCGTCAGGGGCTTTAGGAGAGTCCAGTCTCACTGAACTCAAAAGCTAGGTTGCTGCCTTAACCTGTGAAGGCAGTGGGAGCAGAGGGCCTGGGTCTAATTGATGTTTATTGTTGCCCTTGTTTTGGATTCCAGACCTTTGATAAACCTTCCTCAGTGCAGCAAACCCATGGTTAACTCCACAGCAGTAAGGAAGCTCTGAGAGCAGATCTGCAATTAACTCTCATGGGCAAAACAAAACATAAAGAACAGACAAGGAAGGTTGAGTTTTTCTGCAGTTGCAACTGGCGGGCAGAAACAATATACCTTAAAATGAGAACATTTTTGTATTCATACACAATAACTAGGAGAGAGGCATTTATTGAAAAAAGGGCAAAGTATTCATATTGAAGTGAAGGAAAAAAAGAATTTAAAAGACAAAATATTTTTAAATTAAAAAGTAGATTGTTTCTGATACTGGGATTCATGTATAAGTATTGTCAGGTGGCTTTTTATGTAAGTGACAATGCTCAAATAGGAAAAACCTAACCCTTTCCTCAGAATTTTTTCCACATTGTTATATATAAGGAAGTAGTGTTTATAATGGGAAATATTCTGTCTTAAGAAGCTGAAAATTCCAAGTAATTGTCAGCAGGCAAGACACTTACTTGCTTTAAGCCTCAATTTCAGTATTTGAAAAATTCAGAGAGGTATCTTAACAGGCTGTAAGCTGAAAGCTCTGTCACTTTTTATTTTGAGACTCTTTGGACCTCTAAGCTCTATGACTCTGTCGCATTTTGTAGAGAGCCTCTTCGGTAATTTAACCCTTAACAGACTGCTTCCCATGTTAGTAGTAACAGGAGGCCGAGGGAAATTCAACAGAAGGAGATTAAGGGAAACAAAAGTCAGAGCGGAGTCGATCTCGAAACCTGGAAAAGAATAGTAGGGCAAAGTGTCCTGGCAGAGGTGCCTGTATGAGAGAGGAGAGGCAAAGAGATGTTAAAAAAAAACAAAAAAAACAAAAAACAGGAAAAGAAAAGAATCAGAAAAGGGATAAAGGCAAGGAGGGGTTTTATTCATGCATTAGTTTAGGAGACACTCTTAAGAGGTGGGATGACATGAGAACTGATGAGACAGGCTTGTTGGTAGGAAGGGGGTTAGCTGAGTATCCCCCCCCCGACCCCCCAGCTCTTGTGTGTGAGTAGTGCTTATGGGTTGACTGGTGCTGTTGTATAGAGGGGCTTATAAATTTGGAAGGCAGATATATCTTCCCATCTTTGTTCCAAAGCATTTTCTCTTCTCAGAAACTATGCTTTGAATTTAGAGGCTGCTATGAGGGTTGAACTCTCAAGAGAAAGAACCAAGGCAATGTTGTCCGTGGGACATGGTTGAAATCTGGGTCAAGACCGAGAAGTTTTGATGCTATGAAATGCCAAATGGCTGCCCAGAACCTCTGGGAGGCGCTGATATTGAAGATTCTCAGCTGGAATATATTCTGTACATTCAAAATTTTGTGTTGTGTCAGTTTCCATTCCAAATTACTTGCTGGTTTGGGAATAGTCTGGTATTAGCTTTCCCCCTGGTATTATAGGGGGAAAGTTCTACTTTTCTGAATCTGAAACTATTAACAAGATGCTATGTGAAGTGAAGCCTTGCTCCTAACTTCTTTGCATCTCTTCTTACTAAAGTTTAGCTATGGTTTTTAAGCTTCAGAAGTTCTTGGAAATTTTATCTTGATACTTTTGTTGCTTTAAATTGATTTGCTGTACAAACGAAGTCCTCCTGGATTTGACTTCTGTTCGTTTTTCATCTCGTCTTTACACCAGCTGTTACCAGGTGTTGAAGAAGGTTGGACAGTGGGCTTTTGCTGGCGATAATTCAAAGCATCACTTTTCCTCCTACAGTTTCTCTGGGCTGTGCTGACATTCTCACTGGGCGCTGGGGGGAGCCACGCAACCGTATTCTCTCAGTATCAGCAATGCTCTTTTTAAGGGCAGGCTAAGAGGGACAGGGAGGCCTGGCGTGCTGCAATTCACCGGGTCTCGAAGAGTCGGACACGACTGAGCGACTGAACTGAACTGAGACTCACATTTAGCTTGTGACAAATATGAAAAGTAAATTGTTTCAAATGCCTTTGGGAATAAAGCAGCAATTCAAATGGACAAATTTATAGGTTTAAATTTGAAGCAAATTTTTTACTTTCTCCACTTCTTTCTCCAGAGAATCTGGAAACTAATGAAAAAGAGAATGCATCCTTAAGGAGAAATGCATACTGTCGAAGCACTGCTCTCTGGTCTTGCTTTGCAGGTACTTCTGAGGTTAGTGAGGTTAGTGGGCTTCCCTAGTGGCTCAGATGGTAAAATATATATATATATATATATCCACCTACAATGCAGGAGACCGAAGTTCAGTCCCTGATTTGGGAAGATCCGCTGAGAAGGGAATGGCTACCCATTCCAGTATTCTCACCTGGAGAATCCCATGGACAGAGGAGCCTGGAGGGCTATAGGCCATTGGGTCACAAAGAGTTGGACTGAGCGACTAAGCATGCAGGCACACTGAGGTTAGGAGATGTGAGATAATTAAAACTCCAACTATACTTGTCTTGATTAGTTTATAAGCACATGCCATAGATACTAGAGTTTCAGTATTCAGGAAGATAAGAAACACAGCATTAAATGACATATTTTAAATATTGTTCTTTGTTTTGCATCTCTCACCTATCTCCAAATTGAATTTATTTTTAATTCTTGCAAAGCACTCTTAAATCATAGAGTCAAAGATTATGGATTCTATGGGAAGCAAAATGATGAGGACTGGTAAGAGGTATCAGGGCCACGGCTCCTGCATCAGTTGAAAACAGTGCTTGTTTTGTGTGCTGTTTGCACAGGATGATTAAGAAAAAAAATCTGAGAAAAAATAATGAAATAAAATAAAGAATGGCATTCCACCTCAAGAACTGGGATTTATTTTAGGAATTTTTTTTGAGGAATGGGGTCAAGTTGAGAAATATTGAATGTGAGATTTAAGAAGATTGTTAACCCAGTGACTTAAGACTTCGATGAATGGGATACAAACAGGGCGACCGGCCCTCTGCGACCCTTTAGCTTGGCTTTTCTGTGAGGAAGAACCCTGTTTTGATTAGAAGTCTTCTCATCTTCCTGCAATGTACTCTACCAACTTTCATAATTTTATTCTAGTTTCCATTTAATTGCTCTCTCTTTGAGAAATAATAATATAAAATT
>SJYC01045875.1:0-15615 GCA_006408675.1 Madoqua kirkii
TTTTCTAAAGAACATATACTCTTTCAGTAATAGGAAAACATAAAATTTTGTTTTAAAGGGAGCAAAAGATCAAAGGGAGATAAAAACAGGAGCAGAATCTTTCTTGAATTGGAAAACATGTCAAAGGCAAACTAGTATATTTCACAATTTTCATTAAATTGTGGTAAATTCAGCAAGAGGATTTCTCAAGTAAATCCTTCGTGTTTCAAGTAGAACTAGATTTTCATTCTTGTATTCTAGTATTTATTTTATTTTTTATTCTGCATTTTGGTCAAAATAGCCTGCATATTTATAGTCAACTGTCATGTTGTTGATTAAAGAATATGAGGAAAAATAGCAAATAATCTACTAATTTTGTAACTAATTTAGATGGTTAAATTCTACCTTTCAGTTCAGTTCCGTCGCTCAGTCATGTCCGACTCTTTGCACACAAAATTTTACACAAAATTCTAGCTTTATTTTTCCTAAAAATACTATTTAAAGATTTTACATACCTGCTTTAGCTAATCTCTCAGGTGAAGCATATTAAAAATTTGCACACTTGCGATTCATGCTCAAGCTCCAGAAGAGCAAGAATCAGGGCATTACTGCATTTTTCTGTTTAGCATGCTTCATGGACACCCTTGAAGAAAGGAGAGAAGTGGGCAGAGAAACAGAAAAGGAAGGCAACTAAAGTGTCATTTACATTTTTGACTTGTTGTCCTTGGCAGTTTTGTTTAAGCTTATTTATATCAGTTTTCTTTCTTTCTTTCCTATTGTTCCTATTGGTTGAATTGATGATAATCTTTCTGGAGGCAAAAAACCTGATATAAAATGAGTTAGGTAGAAAATCAATTAAGGCTGACATTTTAAACCTGTTTGGTAATAAACATGCGGAACAGCAAAACTTTCATTAGTATTAGGGAAATTAATTATGGGGAAGTGCAGTATATTTACAGATGATAGCGACCCATGCTTTATGAAGTTCATGCCAGGCCAGTGACTTATCAGGCTTGCAGAAGCTAACCATGTATGAGTGGGTGGAGAAAGCCACTGAGGATGGATTCTTATGCGTCATTTACTTTACAAAAACTTTACTAAAAATGTAATTTACTGAAGTCTTTTTTTTAAAAATAGTTCCATTTTTATCTTATAAGCATAGTCATTGGAACAATGAATGTTATGCTACATTCAGAGGACATACTTCTAATTTGTAAAGCTGAAATGAAAATCAGAAATTGCTACCTACTGGTTGCCTCAGGTACCACAGACACAGAGAATAAAAAGACAAAACCCCTGCTTTCAAGTAATTCTTAGCTTAAGACCATTTAAGTCATTACCTTGGATACAGACATCTGTATTAGGAGTGTTTTATAAGGAAAGGTCAACCAGTGAGGGCCATAGGATATCACTGGAAAATACTCAGTTAAGAGAATATCTTAGGGACTATTTGAGTTCTTTTGTCCCTTGTAACACTTGAAACAAAAAGAATTTATGTACTTACTCTCTTGTGTGATAGACGGTACTGAAGTAAAGGCTGTGAGAAGCTAGTCCATTTCCAGGGTTTTGTAAACAAGTCAGTTTGATGGAGGTGTCCACGCAAAGCGTTTTTGAGTCATGGTTAAGTGATTGTGACATATCTGAAAGGCAAACTTTTGTCATAGGAAAGAACTCCTTGCATAGATGGCTACATATAGTTTTGTAAAGACACTTGGAAGCTTTGATCTGACAGAGATCACATCACAGAGAAATTGTTATTGTCAGAGCACACTGGTGACAAAAAGCTTTAAATGCATGTCTTAACTAAATTACATGTGCTCAAATCGCCACCTGTTTTATGATCACTGGAATAAATATGTGCCGATGAAATATGCAGATGACACCACCCTTATCGCAGAAAGTGAAGAGGAACTAAAAAGCCTCTTGATGAAAGTGAAAGAAGAGAGTGAAAAAGTTGGCTTAAAGCTCAACATTCAGAAATCACTTCATGGGAAATAGATAGGGAAACAGTGGAAACAGTGGCTGACTTTATTTTTGGGGGGCTCCAAAATCACTGCAGATGGTGATTGCAGCCATGAAATTAAAAGATGCTCACTCCTTGAAAGGAAAGTTATGACCAACCTAGATAATTGAAAAGCAGACATGTTACTTTGCCAACAAAGGTCCATCTAGTCAAGGCTATGGTTTTTCCTGTAGTCATGTATGGATGTGAGAGTTGGACTGTGAAGAAAGCTGAGCACTGAAGAATTGATGCTTTTGAACTGTGGTGTTGGAGTAGACTCTTGAGAGTCCCTTGGACTGCAAGGAGATCCAACCAGTCTATCCTAAAGGAGATCAGTCCTGGGTGTTCGTTGGAAGGAATGATGCTAAAGCTGAAACTCCAATACTTTGGCCACCTCTTGTGAAGAGTTGACTCATTGGAAAAGACCCTGATGCTGAAAAAGCAGAGACATTACTTTGCCAACTAAGGTCCATCTAGTCAAGGCTATGGTTTTTCCAGTAGTCATGTATGGATGTGAGAGTTGGACTGTGAAGAAAGCTGAGCACTGAAGAATTGATGCTTTCGAACTGTGGTGTTGGAGTAGACTCTTGAGAGTCCCTTGGACTGCAAGGAGATCCAACCAGTCTATCCTAAAGGAGATCAGTCCTGGGTGTTCGTTGGAAGGAATGATGCTAAAGCTGAAACTCCAATACTTTGGCCACCTCTTGTGAAGAGTTGACTCATTGGAAAAGACCCTGATGCTGCGAGGGATTGGGGGCAGGAGGAGAAGGGGACGACAGAGGATGAGATGGCTGGATGGCATCACCGACTTGACGCACATGAGTTTGAGTGAACTCTGAGAGTTGATGATGGACAGGGAGGCCTGACGTGCTGTGATTCATGGGGTCACAAAGAGTCAGACACAACTGACAGACTGAACTGAACTGAACTGATGAAATATTATGCCAGATATAAGGGTAAGAAGATACGCGAAAAGTTGGACACGACTGAGCGACCTCACTTTCAATTTTCACTTTCCACTTTCATGCATTGGAGAAGGAAATGGCACCCCACTCCAGTGTTCTTGCCTGGAGAATCCCAGGGACAGGGGAGCCTGGTGGGCTGCCGTCTATGGGGTCGCACAGAGTCGGACGCGACTCAAGTGACTTAGCAGCAGTAGCAGATATGCTAGCAATCCTTGGAAAGTGCATACTTCCTTTCTGATATTTGACTTTATTTTTAATATTCACTGGAAATATGACAACAACAATAAATTCCACTCTAGATTTTCATGTTGCAATTCCATTGTCCTTTCATAAGACTGTAGAAATAATGGAAGTTTAAAAAACGGTCTTTAAGAAGGTTAGAAGGAAAGATGCCCATGTATTTGACGTAGGGTGTAGCATTCTCCATGATCTAGCTTCTAACTTTCTTTTTAATTCTTACTATGTGCCAATATACATTTTCTTCTTTATTCATCCAAACCAACCCATTTGGCAAGAGTTCCCTAACATTCTAATTTTCTGATTTCTGTATACAGTCACCTCACTTGTCCCTTGTGAGAGGATATTACCAGAAAGAAAATTACATTGCCTTTGTCCTATTTCATCTCAGGAGAGGCCAGTTTCATTTTCATTCTAGCCCTCTTCCTTTCCTCTTCTTCCCTAATGCTTCTTTGGGGCTTTTAAACACATCTCCCTTGTGATGATTGGGTTCTCTGAAAAGTGAAAATGGAGACTGAATAGAAGTGCCAAAGGGGAAGGGAGGGGGATGGAGGCAGAAATGAACAAGGGGAAGACCTCAGACTGGGATGCTAACCCGGTGATGCCCAGCAGAGAGGTCTAGAGCAATGCCCAGCCGGTACAGTGACTGCACAGTGGGTGGAAATAGCTAGTCCCTGTGTCACTGTCTGGCTCAGTCACTGAGCCTCCACACTCAGAAAAGAGTGACCGAGTTGGAGAGCTGGGCAGACCCTGATGCAGTCACTGCTTGGAGGCTGCCAGCGTCACACACATCTGCAGCTGGACAGCCTGACGTTTCTTGAAGAGGAATATCCTGCCCCCCAGAATCCCAGTTCTATGCCTGAGATGCAGCAAAATCCTCAACACCTCCAACTTGTGGTTCCCCTAGGGGATTATTTTGTCTATACATTAATGTATTAGATTTTACAGATAATAAAATAACTTATTCTTTCTCTAGCTGATTTTAAGAACCTCTCATAACGTGACTCTGTTGCCAAATTTCATGAGTCCATCTATATACTGTATCTCTTTGGTCTCTAACATACTGGGAGGAGGAAAAAAGGAAGATGAGGGAGAAGAATGAGTCAGATCAAAGGTGACCTCTTTCATGGAAGTTTCTCTAGCACCTACTTGTAGGCTGAATTCACGGTTTTTCAACTGTACTTGCACCATATGCTGTAAATATCTCAAGTTACAGCACTTAACCCTGTATTCTCATAGTTGACTTTCTTGTCTGTCTCTTCATTAGATTGGACAATGGTCAGGGCAAGAAAATTCCTTGTCCGTTTTCTTGTCTCTAACACTTAGGTTTATAGTTGATGCCTCAATGTAGATTGATGTAAATAGACTTAAGCTGCACTGGAAATATAGTGCCAAACCCACTGGGATATAAGGTTATATGTTTAAATCTTTTCATCAGTGATTTCTAAACCATTGAAAAAATATACTCAATACCTAATCAGTACTTTATAAAAGTACACACATATTATTACAAGATTTAGAAAACACTGCAACAAAGATCTGTCTAGTCAAGGCTATGGTTTTTCCAGTAGTCATGTATGGATGTGAGAGTTGGACTGTGAAGAAAGCTGAGCGCTGAAGAATTGGTGCTTTTGAACTGTGTTGTTGGAGAAGACTCTTGAGAGTCCCTTGGACTGCAAGGAGATCCAACCAGTCCATCCTAAAAGAGATCAGCCCTGGGATTTCTTTGGAAGGAATGATACTAAACCTGAAACTCCAGTACTTTGGCCACCTCATGAGAAGAGTTGACTCATTGGAAAAGACCCTGATGCTGGGAGGGACTGGGGGCAGGAAGAGAAGGGGACAACAGAGGATGAGATGGCTGGATGGCATCACCGACTTGATGCACATGAGTTTGAGTGAACTCTGAGAGTTGGTGATGGACAGAGAGGCCTGGTGTGCTGCAGTTCATGGGGTCACAAAGAGTGGGACATGACTGAGCGACTGAACTGAACTGGACTGCACAGTTTTTAGGGAAAAACTAAAACTTTTATAATTGTGCTAAGTATATTCCTTTGTGATGTTTAATCTGATTTAGAATTTTATTAGTTGACATATATGAATACCCATACATTTACACCTAATATTATATTAAAACATTTACCATGTCATTTAATTTTCTTAAAAAACTATTCAATTATTTTTTATTATTAGAAGTTAGGTTGTTTCCAATATTTGTTTCCATGTATATCCTGTCATGAACTTTCTTCAATATAAATCTTTATTCTCATCTCTGAGACTGTTCTTTTGGGTTAAATAGCAGTACATTTGCTCATCTTTGTTCACGTTGTCTAATTATTTTACAGACAGTTCATACCAGTTTATCCCACCAGCTCAGTGTGACAGATTCTTCTCACTACGATTCTTGGTAGCACTATTAACTTAAGGAAAGGGCAATAACACAATTGACTTGCTCTCCGTTTTAGTTGATGTGTCTATTTATTAATATCATAACTTAGCTGTTGTATGTTTTCATTTTTCTTCTCTCTTTGTTTGCACTGGTCTCCACTGCTGCATGCACGCTTCCTCTCATTGCTGTAAACAGGGGCGACTCTGTTGCTGTGTTCGGGCTTCTCCTTGTGGTGCCTTCTATCTTCCGGAGCATGGGCTCTAGGCTCACAGCCTGCAGCAGTCGTGACTCATGGGCTCTGAGTGCAGAATCAGTAGTGATGATGCACTGGCTTAGTTGGTCCACAGCATGTGGAATCTTCCTGCACCAGGGGTCAAACCTATGTCCCCTGCACTGACAGGTGGATTCCTACCCACTGTGCCACAAAGGAAGTCCCTGTGAATTTTCCATTCACATTCTTTGTCCATTTTCAAAAGTTTAAGAATCCTTTTACAAATTGAGTGAGTTTTAAACATTGCAAATATTACGAAACATCTGCCATTAATATCAATAGTGTCTGTCATTAATATAAGTGATTTTCTCCATTTGAATTGTCTTATGTCTAATTTTATGAGTTTTGCAGAGGAATACAAATTCTACATAAGTACATTTAACAACATTTCTCAATGATGTCTTTCCATTATCTATGCTTAGAAAGTACTTATCCATTCCGAGATCAGTTAAATTGTCACAGTTTCTGTTTTCTGCTTTCATTTTTAAATGAAATTTATTTTAATGAATTTTAGTCTGAAATTGTGATCCAACTAAATATCTTCCTCAAAAGTATAACTTCCCCAAAATCTTTGGATAATTCCTCAACATGCACTAGTTTTCTATGCTTCTTTTTCACCTGTTATGATCTTTTTTATTTTATTGGTTTTAAGGTAGTCTCTAATCTTCTGTTGGTTTGTTTTCCCATTTTTGAAATAATATTTAAAAATGTTTTATGGATGCTTGAAAAGGAAAAGGCATATTCCCTGTTAGTGGGAGACATACACACATGAATCCATATGTTCAATATTTGTTTCAGTCAGTACAGACTACCTTAAGAAATGAGGTATGTTATGTGAATGTGCTCATCAGCCAGATGTGACTTATTAGGTGCTGATGAGCTGGCAGGGAGAGCACATACCAAGACATAAACTCAAATATTGAAAAGAAACTGTACTGTTACACTTCTTCAGCCTCAGTTTTGTTTACAGAATAAATTTAGCTTATGGCCTTTTCATTTGCACACTCTGGTATACCTTATTTCATTGGATGAGGGGGTTTATTTAAAACAAAACAAAACAGTTATAATTACCTTTGCTTTCTGAGAGGAGACAAAAATGATGTATATCTTTTTTGGGGGGAAAATAGTTTGGAATGGGATGAGAAAGAAAAGACTGAACTTTCAAAGCTTCTGCTAATTTTTCAATGTTTAACTGAAATGGTTGGGTCATTTGCTTATCAAAGTGTATTGTCTAATCTCTGGGCTTTTGGAAAGCTAAATTACTGTGAAAATAAACAGTAGTGAGTTTGGGGTTGGCAGCTTGGGTGAAAGGAAGGAGAAGTTAGAGCAAGACCTTGTCTTTGTTGATAAATAATTGATGAGAAGTAATGTTTGTGACAATATGCGCTTAAGTTTAAATAAAGTTTTAAAAATAAGTAGGTTTTCATCTGAAGTGAAAAACTCTTGCATTGATATAAAACGATCTATAGAACTCCTAAGTACAAGTAAAGTGAAATCAGATAAACCAGTTAGCACCAACTTGTGTCCTAGAAAATGAGTGTTTGGTTCTTTGCATTGTTTCCTTCTGCAGTACACAATCTTTTACACAGTCTTGGAAACAAACCTACTAACAGTAAAGTTATCACCAAGGAATGATAGCACAGGTGCCAGATGAGATAGAATAGGACCTCTTACATAATGTTAAGACATGCCGGAAAAGCCCTGCAGGTACGGCTTGTCTTCTATACTAGAGAAGGGCCAGGGTGAGGGTGAGTAACTCACAGGAGATCTACATGAGGGATGAAGTCCTTAAATGCCTTTGACACGAAGAGGTCACCATTAGCATCCTGTAAATGTTTGCCTGCAGAGTGGAATAAGCCAGCAAAAACCAACAGGGAGTCTTATCACAGTGTGGGAAACTGGTGGGGAATTTGGGTGGAGACTCCAGTCTCCTCTGTTTGGGGACAAGAAGAAGGCTGAAAAGTCAGCCTTAGGTATGGTTGAGATTCTTCCTTGGTTGGGTTGTGCTGGTTTGTGCTGTTCCTCTGGCTAACCCTAACAGGGTGCTGATGGTGGCCTCTTTTTGAAGAGTGCTGAAGGCACTGATCTCTCAGGGAGTGGCATGGATGAGTTTTTGCCTGTGAGGTCTTTCTGTGACTCATTTGTCTGGCAAGGGGCATCTTCTCTGGCACAAGCATTTCTATTCCTTCTACTCAGCTCTCATCCACTCTGGGAATATTACACAGCCTCTTCATTTGACAGCCCCTTAACCTAGAAGGTAGCGCTTTGTATGAGGCACTGGCAAAAAGATCTCAAGATTAGCTCCTTTTCTGGCATCTCCTGGACCAATGAGAATCCACACACCCTTAGCACAGCAAATGGTAAGAGGCTTGACTGCTCTATTGTCATCCTCTTTTTCTTAGCCAACCATCATGTGTGCTCACTCAGTTGTGTCTGACTCTTTGTGACCCTATGGACTATAGCCTGGCAGTTTCCGCTGTCCATGGGATTTTCCAGGCAAGAATGCTGGAGTGGGTTGCCATTGCCTCATCTAGGGGATCTTTCTCATCTAGGGGAATTGAACCGCATCTCTTGTGTCTCCTGCATTGACACGTGGGTTCTTTACCTGTTAGGCCTAACCTCATTTATTTTTAATTCACAAGGACAGGTCAACAAGTCTTAGCAGATAGCCATTCCCCAAATAAAAGGCCAGTTTCTCATCTTGGATGAACAAACATTTCTATTCAGTAATCTCTATAAGGAATCTTCTCTTGCCATCTTGGCTTGACAGCTAGGAAAGTAACTTTTTCCATGAATACCAACTACATTCCTCCAAAGCTCAATGCCTTCAAAACCTTCTCTTCTCTACCTCCACTTATCTCCATATGCTAGTGGTGGGGTCAGGGTGGGGAGGGAAGGGCGCGTGAAGTGGGGATAGGGCCTGGTTGGTTTTATAGCCCCTGATTCTTCTACTTTTCATTAGATCTTGTGAGAGAGAGCGATCCTCAGAGCCTCTCTTTAGAATGTGGTTTCATAGCACCTCTTTGTCCTTAAGTTTGAACTCTAGTTAGGCCAGTATAATTAACAAATTAAGTTACTATGTAGTTGCATATCCATGCTGGTTGAGTTGTTTTACTCAGTATTGTTGCAAGGAGACAATTATAGATTAGAATAGGTTCTTGTGGTCTGTGTGAAATCTAAGCAGTGGAAACATGTTGCTTAGTATCCTCTCCCTGTTCGTATTAGTGCCCTGGAGGGTTGGGCTGGTTCATGTGGGAAGGAATCAAAATAGTTGAATCTTCATGTGCACATTCAACACAGTTTTTTGTAGAATATATTCAGTGTTGTGCTGGCAAACTGTCTCTCTAAACAAACAAAATCCCCCATCCCCAACCCCAAACTAAGTCAGACCAAACCAAAACCATCGACATTTGTAGTGTTTTCCAACTTCAGGCTGTAAATATCCACTATACAGAGTTCCACCTACTGAATAGGGTGTAAAAAGGAGATTCACATACTTGGCTTTTGTGAGGTAGTGCAAGCTGGTTGCAGTGTGTTACTGACTCTTTGTATGTTTGTCAAATCTCTATGGAGTCTGAGAGAAATTACAGTGATATCATAACTCTTCTGATATATTCCACTCAAGCGATCTACTGGAGCTATCTCTCATTAAAAAAAAAAATGAGTAAAAGTTATTTGCTAAGAGGAGGTCAAATGGAATGTACTTGAAAACAAAGCAATAGGAAAATGTTAGGGCAGTTTTCCTGGCCAAAAAAAAAAAAGAGTTAGGTAACCAGGCAAGAAGATAGATTTCTCAGAAAAATGGATGAGATTCATGGTAGAGGAGTAACCAGATACTCAGAAGGAAATGGCCACCCACTCCAGTACCCGTGTCTGGAATATCCCATGGACGGAGGAGCCTGATAGGTTTCAGTCCATGGGGTTGCAAAGAATTGGACATGACTGAGTGACTTCACTTTCCTTTTTCCTTTTCAGAACTTTTAAGAACAGGCTGCTGAGTATCTGTAAGTAATTTTCTTGTCATTGGCCCAAACCTTCAATTAAATTGACAGTAAACAAAAAAGACTCTATGAGCTGTTGTTAAATAAAGGAAGAAGAGGGTCTGTGTTCCATGTCTGGACCTATGGACAGTGGATAAAGGAGAATGAGACAGAAGGCAAGAATCCAATGAGGTTCAGAGAGCAGGAACAAGATTAGAGGAAATCCTGACACAGAATGACATGGGTTTTCTAGAAGTGTTGGGGAGACCATTGAACATTTTGCTGACAATTTTATTTTTTTAAGAGAGAATCACTGCAGATGGTAACTGCAGCCATGAAATTAAAAGACGCTTACTCCTTGGAAGGAAAGTTATGACCAACCTAGATAGCATATTCAAAAGCAGAGATATTACTTTGCATCGTTGTGCTGTTGTCTGTCATTGTTTCATTGTGTTGTGTGTGTTTGCGTCGTTGTGTCGTTTTGTGTCATTGTGTCATTGTTTCGTTGTGTATTGTTGTGTCGTGTTGTTGTGTGACTTTGTCTGTCGTTGTATCATAGTGTCGTGTTGTTGTGTCGTTGTGTGTCATTGTGTCATTGTGCGCTGTGTGTTGTCTGTCTCTTATACACATCTAGATGTGTATAAGAGACAGGTCATTGTGTGGTTGGGTGTCTTTGTGTCACTGTGTCATTGTGTGTCGTGTGTCATTTTGTCATTGTGTGTCGATTTGTGTCATTGAGATGTGTATAAGAGACAGGTATGGAAGTAAGAGTTGGACTGTGAAGAAGGCTGAGCACTGAAGAATTGATGCTTTTGAACTGTGGTGTTGGAGAAGACTCTTGAGAGTCCCCTGGACTGCAAGGAGATCCAACCAGTCCATTCTGAAGGAGTTCAGCCCTGGGATTTCTTTGTAAAGCTGAAACTCCAGTACTTTGGCCACCTCATGAGAAGAGTTGACTCATTGGAAAAGACTCTGATGCTAGGAGGGATTGGGGGCAGGAGAAGGGAACAACAGAGGATGAGACGCCTGGATGGCATCACTGACTCAATGGATGTGAGCCTGAGTGAACTCCAGGAGATGGACAGGGAGGCCTGGCGTGCTGCGATTCATGGGGTTGCAAATAGTCGGACACGACTGAGCGACTGAACTGAACTGAAATGAATTGATCTTATCTGACATCTGGGTGTTATTTATTCTATAATTAAAAATAGTCACAACCTTATTTTTATTTATTCGCTCTAGCAAGGATTGTAATTTTTTACTGTAATTGTGTTTCTGTTATCTACTCATATTTTTAGCAGTCTTGTTTTATATATGGTTTTGCTGTACTATATGAGGAATTAAAATTCATAGCTATTGCAACTTAGCTACATCAATTTTATTAGGTAAAATTGCTCTTTGCTTACCCAAGAACACGGTGTGCATTTTCATTTGTTCAGATCTTTTATGTCTCTCAGGCAGTTAAAAACTGCTTATTTGTAGATCTTAATATTTCTTTTTAAACATTCCTAGATGTGATAGAGACATGTGGTTATTTCCTAATGGCATCTCTCCTCTTCCTTGTCTCCAGTGCAAGTCCTGAGTTTTAGCTGCTACCTGGCCACTCAGAATACAGGCTTAAATTTACCGCTTCTCTTGTGGGTAAGCCTATCCTTGACTAAGTTTTGAACGATGGGATATACATAGAGATGGTGTTTGCAGTTTTGAGAAATGTTCTTTAAAGGAGAGGTGTGTTCTTCTTTCTCCTCATTCTCGTGGTGAGAATAGGGCACTATGGCTGGAGCAGAAAGCTGGAAGGAGTCAGGACCCTTAGGGATCTGTGCAGCTTCTATTCTAGCCTCAGGCTCCTGACAGGTGGAATTTTCACATGAAACAAGGAGCACTTGTGTATCTAAGCCCTGTTTATTTGGGTTGTATGTTGCATGTAGCTGAACCTAATGCTAATATATACAGAAAACATTTATTTAAATCTTTTATTTAAATGAGGTGTTTTCTCCACTATTGTTTGAATTTATTATTTCTCCATATTTGTTGTTTTTCAGTCAATAAGTTGTGTCCCACTCTTTATAACCCCATGGACTGCAGCATGCCAGGCACATATTAATTGATATATTCAGTTCATACCTTGCTGCATGACTGAATTTTCTTATTGTCTGCAGTAATTAGGGAACAGGGATGGAATACAGAGAAAAGGGAAACACTGGTTTATGCTATAGCTTTAGTGCTTGAAAGATATGGGGAACGATGTTTATTATAACAAGAGTGGAAATGATTTGAATTTGTTGCTACTGAAGTTACACAGAAAAAAAATTAACAGGCTCAGACAGAGACTTCCAGCTACCTAACTACCAACTTAGGACACTTCATGAAAGCCAAAAGGCTTACAGAGCAATGTTTTAAGAGAACTTCATCTTCTGCAACTAGACAGCCACCTGAGCTGAAAATTAGGCCTGAAATTTGATAATAATACTGGCAGAGTTACAAAAGACTGAATTAGTAACCTTAGCTAGTCTTCTGTGCTAAAGCAAAGGACCTGGAATGGGGACACTTGGGTAGATGCTCTTGAGAGGCACAAATCTACAGATTTCCATAAACCCCCAGGCTTCCCTGGTGGCTCAGACAGTAAAGAATCTGCCTGCAATGGAGGAGACCCAGGTTTGACCCCTGAGTGAAGAAGATCCCTTGAAGAAGGGAGTGGCGACCCACTCCAGTATTCTTGCCTGGAGCATTCCGTGGACAGAGGAGCCTGTCAGGCTATAGTTCATGAGGTCACAAAGAGTCAGACCTGACTGAGCGACTCACCGGGCTGGTTAACCACCTCCCTTTTGCTAGGAGATAACTGTCTCCTGTTGCATGGAACCATGGCCTTATCTGAAGCAGATTTCCTTAAAAAGATATTCTTCTCAGTATCTTTTACTACCTGTCCTTATTTTTTCTAAACTAATAGAGCTACGTCTCAGTGTGGTTTTTCTAGGGACATACTGCCTCAGGAGGTGTGTGTTGCCGCATATGGCTCATATTTACCAGCAGGAACGAGAAATAACAGATATGGAAATGGACCTTCAAGCTGTTCCACTAGGTAGGGAAAAATATAAAGCTGAGTAGTGGAGGTTTTGCCTTTCTTCATTTTTCTCCCCTTTACATCAAACTTTTTGTTAAATATGTTATTAATATTGGGTTTTATTTTTGGAATCTAGATTTTTTGGTTTTGAAGTCAGGTATTCAATGTGATTGGGATTCAGCAAGAGTGTTGTGAAAGAAAGAGCTATGTTGAAAGAGCCATGATGGAGTGAGACCAAAATTTTGCTTGCAGGGAGATATTGAACAAGTAAGGTGGAAGGAGAAGAAGTTGTGAGAATGTTTGAATGAGTGGTTTTGGAGGTAGAGCAATTACAAAAAAATTGTGAAAGGTGAGAAAAACGGGTACAGATGTGGTTGTGGGTATCTGAGTTGGGAGTAGAAGAGAAGATTATTTGGTACCGGTAGACCAGGGAACTGAAGGACTAGGTTTTGATAGAATACTGAACTCCTTCAGGCAGATGGCAGGATTTAACACAGAGAGGAAGACTGTGACTGAGATGGCACAGGCATTCCTTTCATTTGGTTACAGTAATAAGAAAGAGATGGAGCATGTAATAAAATTGCATGAGTCTCAAAGAGTGGGTTATTTATGACAGGTGTGAAGTAGTAATGGATTGGAAGCAAAGATAAGTTCTGTAGAGATCTGAGTCCATTTGAAGACAGTGAAAGAGAATATAATTTCTTTCTGTATTCTTTTGAGTTGTTTAGTCACTAAGTGGCGTCTGATTCTTTGGAGACCTCCATGAACTATAGCCTGCCAGGCTCCTGCCTTTATGGGCTTTCCAGGCAATAATACTGGAGTGGCAGAAAAGGGCATAATACTTGGCAGAAACCCACACAGTATTGTAAAGCAATTATCCTTCAATTAAAAGTAAACAGATTTAATTATTAAAAAAAAGAATACTGGAGTGGGTTGCCATTTCCTTTTCCAGGGAATCTTCTGGACTCAGAGATGGAACCCATGTCTTCTGCATGAGAGGCAGATTCCTTACTACTGAGCTACCTAGGAAGCCCTGTTGTTTTGGGTAGACAGATGTTTTTCTATCCACTCAAATTAATCTTATTGTTTGTAAAACTTCCTCCCACATTCCAGCAATATCATTTCTGTCAGTATGAATATATTTCAGATGGGAATTTATGAGTGTGGGGCTGCCAACCCAATGCCATTTGAAATGGAGGTTTAAATAAAATCTTTATTATATGTGTCAGTGTATTATATATATGTCAGTAGGAAACCACTTCAGTTTATATAAATTTTATGGTTTTATAAGTCTTCTTCAGCTATTAATGGCTTGAAACAAACTGATGCCCATGTAACTCATAACCAGTTTTTTTTTTAAAACACAAATCTGACTATTAAAATAACTGATCTGTTGATTCCAATACTAGTTTAAAAGCAAAATTTTCCACCTTTCGAAGTTTTCCTTGACCACTGTTTTCTTTTGTTTCTATTTTTGCTTGTTATTCCATAGAAAACAATAAACAAAAACTTCTAAAATAGATGGCTACTATTGTAGTTTATTTAAAAAATATATACAACCCCAATCATCTGCCATAATCTGAAGCTAGTTCTTAACAATAATTTAGAGATTTTTCCCATTCCGGGGAAATTATTTTATATCATTATAATTATATCAAAATAATTATATTATCATTATAATTTGGAGATTGTAATGAAATGTATATAGTGACTAGACGAACACTAAGGTGAGCATAGTACTGCTGTGGAAGCATTTGGAGTCTCTAATGATTCTGTTTTCATCTCTGTGGAAGGTGTTCTTTACCCCCCATTAGGGCTTCCGTCTATGGGATCGCACAGAGTTGGACATGAATGAAGCAACTTAGCAGCAGCAGCAGCAGCACCTCCTGGGTTTCTATAAGCAAAAATACCCAAGGCACAATTTTGAGTAATTGGAAAAATTCTTTCATAGAGTAGAAATCCAGTGACTTTGTTAGCATGAATAAAATCACTAAGCACAGTTCTGTGCTTGTCGTCTGGGCTTCTGAGGGATCATATTCTCTCTGCTAAGTCTTATGATAATTGTCATTATTGTTTAAAGAAATAACTTTTTTTTTCTTCCTTTTTTAAACTTCATCAATTTGGTCTTGGGGGGGTCATACACTGTTGGAACTAAACTTGACATTTGGGTTAGAAGTTGTGAGATGAATCTGATCTGGGAAAAGCTTGATGGTGGCATTCTTGCTGTAGTAAATGTAATGGAACTATTATAAAGGAATAACTTTGTTAGCATGAATAAAATCACTAAGCACAGTTCTGTGCTTGTCGTCTGGGCTTCTGAGGGATCATATTCTCTCTGCTAAGTCTTATGATAATTGTCATTATTGTTTAAAGAAATAACTTTTTTTTTCTTCCTTTTTTAAACTTCATCAATTTGGTCTTGGGGGGGGTCATACAATGTGGAACTAAACTTGACATTTGGGTTAGAAGTTGTGAGATGAATCTGATCTGGGAAAAGCTTGATGGTGGCATTCTTGCTGTAGTAAATGTAATGGAACTATTATAAAGGAATATTAGTCTCTGGATTCACTTTTGATTTACATCGCTAAAGCTCTCCTTTTGTCTCCCCCATTTTCTAAAGTCTCCGAAAGGCGATCCCTCTCAAGCAACTTTTAAATGGTGCACTTAGGTTTACGCTTTCTTCTGCCCTAACCATTCTACCAGAATGTCTCCTTAGAGTGTTGCTTTGGCT
>SJYC01045879.1:0-15518 GCA_006408675.1 Madoqua kirkii
TCTAATGAGGTGGATGAAACTGGAGCTGATTATACAGAGTGAAGTAAGCCAGAAAGAAAAACACCAATACAGTATACTAATACATATATATGGAATTTAGAAAGATGGTAATGATAACCCTGTATGTGAGACAGCAAAAGAGACACAGATGTATAGAACAGTCTTTTGGACTCTGTGGGAGAGGGAGAAGGTGGGATGATTTGGGAGAATGGCATTGAAACATGTATAATATCGTATATGAAATGAATCATCAGTCCAGGTTCGATGCATGATACTGGATGCTTGGGGCTGGTGCACTGGAACAACCCAGAGGGATGGTATGGGGAGGGAGGAGGGAGGGGGGTTCAGGATGGGGAATAGATTCATGTTGATGTATGGCAAAACCAGTACAATATTGTAAAGTAATTAACATACAATTAAATAAATTTATATTTAATGAAAATAAAATTTACTAGATGGGATTAGCAGCAAATTATATACTGCAGAAGAAAAGACTGGAGACCTTAAAGATGGAAGGAAGGGGAAAAAAAATAGTAGCACAGGGAGAAAAAGAAAATGAACACAGAACCTCAGTGGCTTGAAAGACATCAAGCAGTACAAAGATGGGTGGAAGTCAGGTAGGAGTAGAGGTATTTTAAGAAATAGAGGCCAAAAATTTTCTAAATTTTATTAAAAGCCTTTATATCAGTTATCTACCCTTGCTTAACAACTTACTCTAAAACTTAATTGCTGAGAGCAACAGACCTTTATTTTTCTCAGCTTCTATGGGTCAGGAATACAGACAGGTCTGACTCAGAATGCCTCTGACTCAGGTTCTCGTGGAACTGCCATCAAGGTGTTAGCCTAAGCTGTAACTATCTCAAGGCTCCACTAGGGTAGGATTTACTCCAAAGCACTCTCTATAGTTGGCAGGCTTCAGGTCTTCACTGCTATTGTCAGGACACGTTAGTTCCTTGCCTTGTAGTCCTCTTCATAGATGAACTCAGAACATGACAGCTTACCTCCCTCAGAGGGAGGGTAGGGAGAGAAAGAGCAAGAAAGAGTCATACAGAGAGAAGGCGGTAGGGGAAAAACAAAACTAAAAAGTCCTGGTCTTTTTTAACCTAATCTTAAAAGTGACATCCCATCACTTTATCCTTTTTCCACTAATTAGAAGCAAGTTGTTGATATAGTCCCTTGAGTGTGAGGGTGTGAATACCACGGGGCAGGGAAACTAGGGGCCACTGTAAAGGCTACCTACCACACCATTACATCATGCCACACATAAACATAGCTTGAAGTGAATCATGATCTAAACATAAAAGGAAAACAGTAAAAACTTCTAGAAGAAAATCTGCAGTAAGCAAAAATTTCTTGCATAGGACAGAATAACAGCAAATCATAAAGAAAAAAATTGATAAACTGGACTATATCAAATTAAAAACTTCTACTCTTGAAAAGCCACCATTAAGAAAATGGAAACAAGACTATGTGAAAAGATTTGCAATTAATATAATTCCACTAAGGACTTGGATTCCCATTATTTTTTTTTAAGTGTTATAACTCAGCAACAGCAATAATAATTTGGCAGCTTACTCCAAACTTAAATGTGTGCTTGCCATATGACTGAAGTTTTACTCATAGGAGTTTACCAAAGAGAAGTGAAAATACATATTCACACACAAAAAACTCATGAACAAATATTTGTAGTTACTTTACCTATAATAGCCAAAAATGGGAAGCAACCCAAATGTCCATCCACAGATACATGGATAAACATTAAGCATAAAAAGAAACAAACTACTGATACATGCAGCAAACACTGATGAATCTCAAAAATGAGATGAAACAAAAAACAAGGTGTATACTGTATGATTTCATTTACATGAAATTCTAGAAAAGATGATTCTGGTCTATGATGACAAAACAGCTTAGTGGATGCCTCGATCTGGGTTTGGTGGGTAGTGACTGCAAAGGGTTATGAGGGAACATGTTGGGGTCATAGACATATTCTATCTTAACTGTGATTATAGTTATGTGAGTATATGTATTTGTCAAACCTCCCCCAAGCTCTACACTCAAGGTGGCAGCATTTTATTTTCCATAATTATACCTCAATAAGGTTGATTTTGAAACAAATCCTGCCTTTGCTCATCAATTCTCTCCCCCTATCCGTCAGGGACTCTGTTGTAAGACATCTTAGACTTTTATATTACATTCTTACCTTCTTTATTTCCATGTTTTTCTTTCACTGTGCTGTATTTTGACAGTAGCTTGAAATCTATCTTCTCTTTCATAAGGTCTCTTTTTTATGTTCAATCTGCTGCTGTATATGCCCGTTGAGTTTTTATCCTAAGGTATTTTTTTATGTCTAGGATTTCTGTTGAGCTCTTTTTCAAGTCCACAGTTTTACATTCTTAAAGCCTCCTGTCCCTTGCTGATGTTTTCAGGTTTGTCATTCTTTTCCTTTAAAGTGGTGAACATTATGTGAGAGTCTGCATCTGATAACTCTAGTATCATCATCAGACAGGCCTGTTTCTGCTGGTTTCTGTGCATGTTGTCTGGTTTCTCTATCTGCTTATTAATAACGCCCTGGAAAAATTGTGCAACGTGTCTTTCATAGAGAGTCTTTGTCTCTACTTCTGGATTCTGAGAGCTCTACCAGTTTTGAGCACGTCTGCCAAGAGGAAGGTTTCTGACCTGCCCTAGGTGTTGGTTCTTTGAGTTCAATCTGTAAAGTGACCAGTCTGTGGCCACAATTTCTCAGGAATGTTTCTTTTTCCTTTTCTCTTCCTGTTTTGCTAATGCCCCACATAGCTTCTTTGTAGTCCTGTGTCTTTGAGGGCAGGGGTGTGGATTCAGATATGGTTCATCTTGATCCCGAGGTGATACTCCTTAGGGTCCCAGATCAGTGTTAGATCTGTAAAGCACCCCCTTTTCTGAGTGGGAATAGAATCAGATCCTAAATGTGTCAAGTATTATGACTATGCCCTCCAGAAGAATTGGTACGCCAATAGTCTACTTATTTTTCTCGTTATAAACTTTCATTCAAAAATTGTCTTGGGATTTTTTGCTATATTTTTGTCTCATTGATGCTTTTAAAGTGTTGTGGGGGTTTTAATGGATGGATTAATCTGAATAGCCTAATGTGCCTTTATTGGATCCACACATATACTCTTTAAAACTATCCTGCCTCGTGTAGCATAGTAATGGACATACGTTGGTGAAAACAAGGCTTTAGATAACTTTTGTCTTATGCATTTTACATGTGTCTGTGGTCAGTTACAGATCCTAGAAGCCAAAATGGACTATAGCTGCAAAGTAAATTAATCAGAGTTGTTACCAGGAATTACTGTCAGGACCATTGGAACCAATGTTGCACTTACACAGCATATTATTTCTAATTAATAAACATTAGCAGTTAATCTTAGTATTATTTCTTAACTGAAAGAAATATGTTATATACTTGTCTGTTTTAATCTGTTACCTTGAGTGAGACATACTGAGACTAGACTCAGATCAAGAGGCAGACCCTGATATAAGTTTTACAGCTCCTTACACTCACAGTTCCCTAGGGTGAACACAAGTCCACTCAGAGGAAGGTCAGTCAAGGGCAGAGGGAGTTGGGGGAGATCAGTGGAGAACCTGTATTGTGATTTCTGCTGGAAGGAGTGAGGCAGGGTAAGCAGGTCTGTGCTCAAGTGTGCTTAGTCACTCAGTCATGTCTGACTCTGTAACCCCATGGACTGTAGCCTGCCAGGCTCCTCTGTCCTTGGGATTTTTCAGGCAAGAATACTAGAGGGGGTTGCCATTTCCTCCTCCAGGGGACCTTCCTGACCCAGAAACAGAACTTGCATCTCCTGAGTCTCCTGCGTTGCAGGTGGATTCTTTACCCAATGAGCCATCGTGGAAGCAGTTTTAGGACTGGCTAATTTGAGTGATTGCAGGGGGCTCTGAAGCATAGGGGCTGTCCTTGGTCATCTGATACTGGGCCCTGGGGCAGCTGAGGCAGGTGTATAGTGGCGCAGAGTATGAGAGTCCAGTAGGGGAAGTGGTGGTGAGTATGAGTCTAATCAACAGCTCATGAAGGGAAACTGATGGGCCTCTAACTAGGGTCTCAAATCTGAGTCAAGACAACATTTAGAAACATTATGAAACGTTATGTTTCAAAGCAACTAATTATGTGGAGTCCTAAACCTGGGATAGAAGGACAATTATTCTTTGTTTACTTCTTTAAAAAATTATCTTATATTGGAACATAGTTGATTAACAATGTTGTGTTAGTTTAAGGTGTACAGCAAAGTGATTTAGTTATACGTTTATCTTTTTTTTCAAATTCTTTTCCCATTTAGGTTATTACAGAGCAACTTTTCCCTGTGGTATACAGTAGGCCCTTATTAGTCATCTATTTCAAATATAGCAGTGTATTTATGTCAATTCCAAACTCCCCAGTCTATCCTTCCCCTGTAGCCTTCCCTTCTGATAACCGTAAGTTTGTTCTGTGAGTCTGTTTCTGTTTTATAAATAAGTGCATTTGTATCTTTTTTTCTTTTTTTTAGATTCTGCATATAAACGACATCAGATGATATTAGTTTTCCTCTGTCTGACTTCACTTAGTGTGTGAAAGACAGTTATTCTAACTGGGCAGCAGTGCTTAAATTTGATTTATTTGTATCACAGTGTTGAAATGAGAGATGAAAAAGTATATGCCATATTGGCTGAAATCTTGACAAGTTTTGGAAAATATAGCATAATTTGTAACTGTGTGAATTACCTAGTGAGGGCCTGCCCATGCTGAGGGTGCCCTGTAAAGATGGACCATCTCATTTTCTAACATGATAGCTTTTTCATCAGTCAGTATGCTTTAGTGATTAGAAACTGTAAGTCTACTCAGAGAAAATTGTTGTCACTTGGCAGATATTTTGCATCAAATTTAGGAAAAACGCAATGTCAGCACTTTGAATCCTCTTACATTCTAAGAATTACTGGGAAGATGATGATAAAGGAATACTTAGTTCAGGATATAGGCACTACAATTTATAGACACACACACACATTGTTTGGCTGCATCAGGTCTTAATTTCAGCATGCAGGATCTTCATTGTCTCATGCAGGGTCTTTTCTTGTGGTACATGGACTCTCTAGTTGTAGCATATAAGCTCAGTAATTGCAGAAAGGGCTTAGTCACTCCTCGGCATGTGGAATCTTAGTTCCCCGACCAGGGATTGAACTCGTGTCCCCTGCTTTGCAAGACGGATTCTTCACCATTGGACCACCACCAGGGAAGTCCCATAGGCACTAGAATTGAGTGAACTAACTTTTACAAATTAGTACTGTTTATAATTCAAGGCCATACTTCCGGAGGAGAAAATATTACACAGAACAGTGTGGCAAGGTTTATTTATCCAATGACACCTGTACTCAGGTTTGAACTTCTGTTCTAAATCTGACACATTGGTCATATATTACAGACCTCTGTGAACTATTCACGTACATCCACAGGCACCACCAGCAGTTATTGGCATATAGTATTTGTTGACTGTATATGCATATATGAGTATAAATATTTATGCAAATGTAAAGTTCATAGTGAGCTTCCCTGGTGGCTCAGATAGTGAAGAATCTGCCTGCAGGATGGGAGACCTAGGTTCGATTCCTGAGTTGGATAGATCCCCCTGGAGAAAGGGGTGGCTACCCACTCCAGTATTCTTGCCTGGAGAGTTCCATGGACAAAGCAGCCTGGCGAGCTACAGTCCATGGGCTTGCAAAGAGTTGGACTCGACTGGGTGACTAACACTTTCACTTTCAAAAGCCATAGTATAGTTTTGGACACTTGATAAGTATTCTTCAAATGTTTAGAGGTGGTTTATTTGAGAATGATTGAAATTAGATTTTTTTTAAGGGAGTTTTTGCTAGCCAACAGTACAGGACCAAAGAAGAATTGCTCTAGCCTGAATTCTGGGGTGCAGTGTCAGCTTTTTGAGGAAGCCCAGTAGGTAGCCCTGCATGTGACCAGCCTATAGGACTTTACTAGAATGAGTCCTGTGCCTGTCATCAGGCCATTGTAATGTAATTCTTCTGAGCATTGGAAATTGTTTTTTGTGGGAGTTTTGGTGTTTTTAGCTAAAATTTAGACACTTTAGAAGTAGCCCTGTGGTTTCCAGTAGTTGGGAACTTGATAACAACCTTGATGTGACCCATGGAATGACAGAAGCGCCGTCTGCCTTGGCTTCTCTCTCTCCACTCCTTCCCTATACCTCCAGTCAGTCCTTGGGGCTGATCCTGCCTATTTAAGTGGCTTTCAGATCTGTTTGTCTTTGCTCATTACTCCTTCCTTAGTCTTTCTCCTCCTTAGGCAGGTCTTTCTCCTCTCCTGCCTGGATTATTGCAGCAGCTTTCTGATTGGTTTCTGGAACCCCAAGCTCCTCTTCCCTCTAATCCATTTCCCATGCCAGGACAGAGATAACCTTTTACATTATAAATCTTGTTAATTCATTCCACTTTCCCACCCCCCAGTTAGGAACAAGTTGGCCACAGGGATTTTCTGGCCTAGCATGTGTTACATGTGTTCTAATCTCATTTCTTATCACTTTCCACTTTTTATTACTCTCTTCTACTTAAGAAAATTTTAGAGACATCCCCATCACCTTAAGGACCACTTATTTTAATAAGAAATTACTAGTGTCAGCTTTAAAGATCAAAATTATATCTGAAGCACCCAGACCTTTAAAAATAGCAATTAGGTAATAAACCAGCCAGTCACTACTTGTTAAAGCACAGGACAGTGGTGGAAAGTGGGGAGGGGCAAATACTGTACTAACTGCTCAGCTGATATCCAGCAAAGAGGTGTACCTTTTAAAAGACAATAGCTGTGAGCACAACACAAAGCTCTCACCCTTGTGGAGCTTTTATTCCAATAAAGGAGACAGTAAACAGGAGAAATTAAATATATGATGTAATAGATATACTTAAGTGCAAAATAGAACAGAAAAGGGAATAGGCAGTGCATGTATTTTTAGGGGGAGTGGAATTTTAGAAAGGGCTAGTAGGGATAACCATCCTCAGCTCTCCTGACCTTTTTTGTCTTCTTCCAGACAAGCCCTGGTTAAATCCAACTCCTTCCCCTCTCTGTTCTTTGAGCCATTCAGCTCAAAATGGCTGGGGTAAAACACAGCCATGCCATCTCTTACTTTATATTCATGATCACAAAAGGGGCCCTTACCTGCCAAGCAGTCAGCCTGGATAGTCCCTGGTGGACTAGTTCATACTCTCTCGTTCAGTCCCTAAATCGTGTCCGACTCTTTGCAACCTTGTGACCTGCAGCACTCCAGGCTTCCCTGTCCTTCACTATCTCCCTGAGTTTCTCAAACTCATGTCCATTGTGTCAGTGATACCATCCAACCATCCCGTCCTCTGTCACCGCCTTCTGCTCTCACCCTCAGTCTACCCCAGCATCAGGGTCTTTTCCATTAGGTTGCCTCTTCACATCAGGTAGCTTCAGCTTCAGCACCAGTTCTTCTGATGAATATTCAAGGCTGATTTCCTTCAGGATTGACTCGTTTGACCTGCTTGTTGTCCAAGGGACTCCCAAGAGTCTTCTCCAGCACCGTAGTTCAAAAGCATCAATTCTTAAGCCTTCTTTATGGTCCATCTCTCTCATCCATACATGACTACTGGAAAAACTATAGCCTTGATTGTACGGACCTTTGTTGGCAAAGTAATGTCTCTCTGCTTTTTAATATGCTGTCTAGGTTTGTCATAGCTTTTCTTCCAAGCAGCAAGTGTCTTAGTTTTATGGCTGCACTCACCATCCACATTGATTTCATATCTTTTCTGATATGAAAAGATATGAAATCTGACACTATTTCCACTTTTTCCTCACCTATTTGCCCTGAAGTAATGGGACCAGATGCCATGATCTTACTTTTCTGAATGTTGAATTTTAGGCCGACTTTTTCACTGTCCTCTTTCACCTTCATCAAGAGGCTCTTCAGTCCTCTTCACTTTCTGCCTTAAAGTGGTATTATCTGCATATCCGAGGTTATTGATATTTCTCCAAGCAATCTTGATTCCAGCTTGTGAGTCATCTACCCCAGCATTTCATATGAGGTACTCTACATGTAAGTGAAATAAGCAGGGTGACAGTATAAGCCTTGACGTACTCTTTCCCAATTTGGAACCAGGCCACTGTTCCATGTTCAGTTCTAAGTATTGCTTCTTGACCTACATACAGGTTTCTCAGGAAGTAGGTAATGTGGCCTGATAGTCCCATCTCTTTAAGAATTTTCCAGTTTGTTGTGATCCACACAGTTAAAGACCTTAGCATAGTCCATGAAGCAGAAGTTTTTCTAAAATTCTTTTGCTTTTTCTATGACCCAACAAATGCTGGCAATTTGATCTCTGGTTCCTCTGCCTTTTCTAAACCTAGCTGTACATCTGGAAGTTCTCGGTTCATCTGCTGTTGAAGCCTAGCTTGAAGGATTTTGAGCATAGTCTTCCTAGCATGTGAAATGAGTGGAATTGTACAGTAATTTGAAGATTTTTTGGCATTGCCTTTCTTGGGATTGAAATGAAAATTAACCTTTTCCAGTCCTGTGGCCAGTGCTGAGTTTTCCAAATTTGCTGGCATAATGAGCACAGCACTTAAACAGCATCATCTTTTAGGATTTCAAATAGCTCAGCTGGAACTCCATCACCTCCACTACCCTCTTTCAGTTCAGTTCAGTCACTCAGTCATGTCTGACTCTTTGCGACCCTGTGAACTGCAGCACGCCAGGCCTCCCTGTCCATCACCAACTACAGAGTTCACCCAAACCCATATCCTTTGAGTCAGTGATGCCATCCAACCATCTCATCCTCTGTCACTCCCTTCTTCTCCTGCCTGCAATCCTTCCGAGCATCAGAGTCTTTTCAAACGAGCCAGCTCTTCACATCAGGTGGCCAAAGTATTGGAGTTTCAGCTTCAACATCAATCCTTCCAATGAACATCCAGGATTGATCTCCTTTAGGATGGACTGGTTGGATCTCCTTGCAGTCCAAGGGACTCTCAAGAGTCTTCTCCAACACCACAGTTCAAAAACATTAATTCTTTGGCTCTCAGTCCAACTCTCACATCCATATATGACCACTGGAAAAAGCATAGCCTTGACTAGATGGACCTTTGTTGACAAAGTAAATGTCTCTGCTTTTTAATATGCTGTCTAGGATGGTCATAACTTTGCTTCCAGTGAGCAAGTATCTTCTAATTTCATGGCTGCAGTCACCATCTGCAGTTATTTTGGAGCCCAGAAAAATAAAGTCAGCCACTGTTTCCCCATCTATTTGCCATGAAGTGACTTTCCTCAAACCTATCACATCTCCTCCCCTACTACCACTCCCATGTGATAACTTCAATCCCTACTTCACAGGGCAAAGAGAAGCAATCAGAGAGAACTTCCACAATTCCCATCATGGCTTCATCTTCCTGAATGCATCTTTCCCCACATATCTTACAGTAACAATAGATAAACTGTCCCTGCTTGATTAGGAGGCCAGACTCTTCGTCTCACAGATTCCATCTCTGCTTTGCTATCCTACCTCCTGATCAGATTCTCAACTGAAAACGTTCTTCTCCAAAATACAATGCCTAACATAACAATATGAGGTGGTTATCTGTCTAAGAAAGCAATAGGTAGAAATAACCCACAGAATAAGCAATTTAAAACAGCAACCAACCTAAGAATGTTCCTACTTAAATCTTAGTATGTAGACTTATATAGACTCCACTGTGCTGGAGCCCCCGATCAGATGTCCTCAGCAAATCACACTAGGTAACAAGGTCTTGCCCAGCTCAGTCACTCAGTTAATATCTTGACTTCAAGTATACTCTTGAATCCAGTGGATATAACAAGAACTTCTTTCTGTTTCAAAACTTACCACCTTTTGTGTCCAGCCTTAAAATACCAAGTGATGGTAAATAGCCTTCCAAATCCTAAGCAAGTTAGAACTACCTAATTTCCATTAATTTAGTGACTTTTTTTGCCTCTTAGATAAAAGGAAAAAATGGAAATAGAATATTTCCTTCAAAATTAAGAGAATAATATACCATTACCTGACACCTAACATTAGTAAGTTTATTGTTTTTCTAATATCATGCAGTATTTTGAAAAATAATTTCTTACAATTAGCATGAAAGTGAGCAAACATCACCATTCCATCAGAGACACTATATTCTAGTTGTAGAGTCAGACTGTAAAGAGCTATACTAACAGATGTTTGCTACTTCATTTTTAGTAATTTGAGCTCTACTTTCGGTAAACTAAAAGTGGCTCAGACAGTTAAGCGTCTGTCTACAATGTGGGAGACCCGGGTTCAATCCCTGGATTGGGAAGATCCCCTGGAGAAGGAGATGGCAATCCACTCCATTACTATTGCCTGGAAAATTCCATGGACTGAGAAGCCTGGTAGGCTACAGTCCATGGGGTCGCAAAGAGTCAGACATGACTGAGTGACTTCACTTCACTTTGTAGTAAACTAATTCTTTCCTTCTTTTACCATTTCAGTGAATTTAAATTTATATAAAACTAAATTTTATGTCATTGCTATGAATTTACACTGTTCTCAAATGTTATTAAGTAGTTTCAGAATTAATGTGAACTTATGTATAACTCTTAACTTGGCCTTTAAATATTGAAAAACATAAGCTTAGAATCATACATTTACCAATGACCTTAAATAAGGAGCTACTAAAGTGTCAGTTTTAAAGACCTAAAAATTTTCCCCTAAACGTGAGTGAGTGACTGAAGATCTTAGTGTAGGAGTCAGTTGGGTCTATAAAAAGCTAAAGCAGTAGGTTCAGTCCAAGGTCTGCACCACAAATATGTGATTTTCTATAAACCAGTTTTCTCAATTCTCAATTTTATTATCTGTAAGAATAAAAACTAGTTTGCTAGAGTTATTTATGAAGTACAAAGCAAATCTTGTAAGCTGTAAAGGATCATGCAAATGTAAGTATTATTAGAATCTGACATGTTCTATACGCAGATTCTTTTGGGTGGGAAGGGGGTGTTTCTTAATTGATTAATGTCCCCGAGGGCTTCCCTGGTGGCTCAGATGGTAAAAAATCCATATGCAATGTGGGAGACCTAGGTTTTACCCCTTGGTCAGAAAGATCCCCTGAAGGAGGAAATGGTAACCCACTCTAGTATTCTTGTTGGGAAAAATCCCATGGACAGAGGAGCCTGATGGGCTGCAGTCCATGGGACCCCAAAGAGGCAGACGTGACTGAGCAACTAACACTAGTGTCCCCAAATTGCTAATCCTTGACTGTCCTTGAGATACTTCCAACATGCTTTTCAATCCTTGTGATCTTTTCCTTTCAAATTTAAATGGATATTATTGTCACTGCTTTTCCTTCTGCTCTTCTACTTAAGTGTAACATAATTTTTAATAAATTCATGTAAATATATAAGGAAAGAATCTTTTGTTGAATGCTCTTATTAAAGATGAGAAAAAAGATCTAGATTTTCCCAGCCTCTCCTTTTGTGGCAATCTGGTATGATCTTTGTTCCACGAATTAGAGCACTGTTTTTATTAAATTTAAAAGACCCCATGTCTTACGACATTTTTGGCAGATTGAGGAAGGTTACTTGAAAGTAAAATCGTTATCAAAAATAAGTAGGTCATTTTTTACATGCTTTGAATATTTAGATTTAGTCGTATATTTTAGATATCTTTTTTTAAAGGAGAGTAATTATGCTTAAGTTAAATATTTCTTGGTTATTTAATTTTTATAAAATTATTAAAATGTGAGAAAATATTTTTTAACAAAGTTCCATTGTTTATATTTAGGGTTTTGCATGGGAAAACCTGGTTTTCATAGGATATAGTTAATGTTTGCTTAATATGCCTATGTTGGTTGTTTAAGCCACAGGGTTGAAAGTGGAGATACATTCCAATATACTAAGGAAGTCTTCTGGCATGACTCTGCTGTCTCACTAGGATTATGTTAGCATGCTCTGACAGGTCAAAACTAAAATGTTGACTCTCAAAATAGAAAATATTTTTACAAAATTCCACATTGATTATTTCCATTCATGAAAAAAATTATATATTTAACAATATTGAAAAACAGTTTAAAATTTTTAGCACATAAAGTGGCAGCACAGTATTATAGATAAAGAGCGCTGACTCAGAAGTCAGGCAGACCTGAATTTGAATCCCATGCAACCACAACCCTTTACTCTTACTACAAACCCAGATAAAAGGAATTAAAATCTTGCCTGGTGAGTAAAGTAAAAGTTTAGGGAACAACCAGCAAATGCTGGGCTTAGAGAATAGCCTTTATAAATGCTAAGAAATTGTTGTATTCAAAGTTGTTCTGGTTGTTCAGTCCCTAAATTGTGTCTGACTCTTTGCGACCCCGTGGACCCCAGCAGCATACCAGGCTCCCCTGTCTTTCATTATCTCCTGGAGTTTGCCCAAACCCATGTATCCGATGAGTAATTGATGCCATCCAACCATCTCATTCTCCATGACCCCCTTCTCCTCCTGCCCTCAGTCGTTCCCAGCGTCAGGGTCTTTTCCAATAAGTCAGCTCTTCACATCAGGTGGACAAAGGATTAGAGCTTCAGCTTCAGCATCAGTCCTTCCAATGAATATTCAGGGTTGATTTCCTTTAGGATTTACTGATTGGATCTCCTTTCTGTCCAGGGGACTCTCAAGAGTCTTCTCCAACACCACAGTTCAAAAGCATCAGTTCTTCAGCGCTCAGCTTTCTTTATAGTCCAACTGTCACATCCACACATGACTACTGGAAAAACCACAGCCTTGACAATATGGACCTTTGTTGGCAAAATTATGTCTGTGCTTTTTAATACACCGTTTAGGTTTGTCATAGCTTTTCTTCCAGGGAGCAGATGTCTTTTAATTTCATGCCTGCAGTCACCATCCACAGTGATTTTGGAACCCAAGAAAATAAAGTCTGCCACTGTTTCCACTGTTTGCCCATCTATTTGCCATGAAGTGATGGGACCAGATGCCATGATCTTTGTTTTTTGAATGTTGAATTTTAAGCCAGCTCTTTCACTCTCTTTCACCCTCTTCTAGAGCCTTTTTAGTTCCTCTTCACTTTCCTTCATTAGGGTGGTGTCATCTGTATATCTGAGATTATTTATATTTCTCCCAGCAATCTTGATTCCAGCTTAGCTTCATCCAGTCTGGCATTTCGTGTGAGGTACTCTGCATGTAAGTTAAATAAGCAGGGTAACAATACACAGCCTTGGCATACTCCATTCCCAATTTTGAACCAGTTCATTGTTCCATGTCTTTTTCTAACTGTTGCTTCTTGACCTGAATACCAGTTTCTCAGGAAGCAGGTAATATGATCTGATATTCCCATCTCTAAGAATTTTCCACAGTTTGTTGTGATCCACACAGTCAAAGGCTTTAGCGTAGTCAATGAAGCAGATGTTTTTCTGGAATTCCCTTGCTTTTTCTTTTATCCAGCGGATGCTGGCAATTTGATCTCTGGTTCCTCTACCTTTTCTGAATTGAGCTTATACATCTAGACGTTCTCGTTTCACATACTATTGAAGCCTAGCTTGAAGGATTTTGAGCATTACCTTGCTAGCATGTGAACTGAGCACAATTGTGTGGTAGTTTGAGCATCCTTTGGCATTGCCCTTCTTTGGGATTGGAATGAAAACTGACGTTTTCCAGTCTTTTGGCCACTGCTCAGTTTTCCAAATATGCTGGCATATTGAGTGCAGCACTTTAACAGCATCATCTTTTAGGACTTGACATAATTTAGCTGAAATTCAAAGTAAATCATGCTACATAATACATGAGATTTATGTATGTGAAATAAACATATACTTATTTCATTTTTAATTTAAAAAAATTACTAGTTCTAGAATGCATTAAATTTTATATGAGATTTTATATATATATATATATGAATTGTATCTCCTTTCTCTTTAGAGACATAATACTGAGGAATATATATGAAATCAAGCTGAAGTTTTGTTTTTTGTTTTGTTTTTTTTTAATTTGTTGGCTGTCCTGTGTCTTGGTTGTGCCATGTGAGATCTGATCCCTGACCAGGGGTCAAACCCAAGCCCCATGCATTGGGAGCAGGGAGTCTGAGCCACTGGACTACTAGGGAAATCCCCATGTTAAAGTTGTTTTTGCAATATAAAAGTAGCCACTGAAGTATTTTCACTGACAAATCTCACCTTAGGTCATAATACAGAATCACATGGCAGCCACAATAAATTTATATTTTTTGAAGTTGAAAATTAAAATTTATGCTTATTCCAATGGAAAAAATATATATATGGTCTGTGCTAGACATATTTGCAGCAGCATCCGTATTGGGCATTGGCAGTTTGATGGATGCTGTGTTGTACCAGTAGTGCACAGGCTGACTGCTCAGTGCTCTTTCTGTGTCTCTGGGGAAGGATTCATTTGCTCTCCTTAGAAATGGTTTTGTTTTTAGCATGTTCAACAATACAATCCCAAGTCTTGAACCAATTAGGTCTTTTATTAATAATAAGTTACAAAATAGACACAGAGCAATACATTAAAATTCAAATGTCTCATTTTATGCATTTGACTCTCCTCTTAAGGATTTTTCTGTATATGCCATCAATTGATACATTCTGCCATTCAGGTGAAAAGTATTTATTAAAATAAGTTTTTTCATGTTCGATCCGACCACCCTGCTTCCTAACGTACCTTCATTGTGCCATATTGAACATCAAAGCTTTCCTTCTGAAAAATCTTCCCTTTAAAATTTAGTGCTGGTCTGCCCTCACTAGGTCTTGAAAACACTTGGCTGTTTTTCTCTGCCCTCTCTGCTGCTGCTGCTAAGTCGCTTCAGTCGTGTCCGACTGTGCGACCCCATGGACTGCAGCCTACCAGGCTCCTCCGTCCATGGGATTTTCCAGTCAAGAGTACTGGAGTGGGATGTCATTGCCTTCTCCGTCTGTCCTCTCTACATCATAGCAATTGAATTCTTATAAATTGACTGTTATCTTCCTTACTATGTGTCCACCTATCTACTACAGTTAGAATATTAGAGACCAAAATCAGATACTAAATACCTGGACAGCCTCAAAACACTTAGGGTACTAGAGCCCTCTCTGCCCTAGTTTTGCTGCCTTTGGAAACCTTGGCTCCTTCTGACAACTGACAATTATATACTATTACCAGACACCTGTAATTTCTTAAGATCTTCCCATAAGGAAGTATAGCCATAATTAAATGCAACACAAAATAATTAAATAATTTTCCCACAGAAGGAAGTTTTTTATCTTAGTATCAAAAAACTTAATATAAGAAGCTCTTTAAAAATTTGAGCTCCTCTGTGGTATCTTCCTTCAGTTTGAAGTTTGTTTGAATTTGTAAAATTGTACTAATTCATCTATAATTACTTCCTCTTGATAAAAGTTACTCTTTTATCTTGAAATATATGCAACACAGAGAATTTTGAGCTTCCAAGGAGATCTATTTAAAAACCATTTAAAGTTTACATATTAATATAGAAGATCTGTAACTGT
>SJYC01045883.1:0-13708 GCA_006408675.1 Madoqua kirkii
AATAAATCAATGATAAACCCCAATAAATTTTCTTTTTAAAAATGCTGTAGCAGAAATAGCGACTTTAAAATGTTTTGGAATAATTTTAGATTTTTTAGATCTAGAAATTATAATGTTATAAAAATGGGAAAAGCTCAAAAGCATATCTTATCTGAGGAAACAAATAATAGTAATTGATGTAAAAATTGAGTGCCTTGAGTATAAATAAGAAAAGGATTACTTGATAGGTAGGAGATATTTTAGGTACTGTAATTATTAGTTATGATTGGCAATTAAAACTAAATTCTGTGATTGCTGAGTGTTGTTCACTCACTCAGTCATGTTGGACTCTTTGCAACCCCATGGACTGCAGCACACCAGGCTTCCCTGTCCTTCACCATCTCCCGGACTCTGCTCAAATGCATGTCCATTGAGTAGGTGATACCACCCAACCATCTCATCCTCTGTCACCCCTTTCTCTTCCTGCCCTCAATCTTTCCCTGCATCCGGGTCTTTTCCAATGAGTTGGCTTTTCACATCAGGTGATCAAAGTACTGGTTGGAGCTTTGTTGAGTGTACATATGACTAATGAGATTTCAGCTTTATTTAAAATAGGAATGACATTCATATATTGTAATTACTAATTTGTACATATATGTAATTCACAGATACTATATAGTGATATATTTTATATCATAAGCAAGAATACTTATATATATAGATATAACCTATAAAATATAAAGGATTCTAGTATACAGTCTAATATAACTATAATTTATTAGGAATTAGTTGCAAATAATTACCTCTTTTTTGATAACATTCCTGCAAGTAGCTACTCTGGTCTTAGTTTATAGGTGAAGAAAGTAAAGTTCATGGAGATTAAATAACGTGTCCAAGACCACACAGCTAGTATGTGTCAGAACAGGGTCTGAAGGAAGATCCACTTAGAGTCAAAGCCCTTGCCATTTACTTGTAGTCACCTTGCCTACAATGTAATATATCTACATGTATCTGTATGTAAATATCACTCCTATTCTGATAATACTGTATGTATTGCCTTTCTCAAAAGATCTTTTAGATACCCTAGTGGCAACCTACTCCAGCATTCTTGCCTAGAAAATCCCATGGACATTGGAGCCTGGCAGGCTACAGTCCATAGGGTTGCAAAGAATCAGACACAACTGAGCAGTTGATTCACACCCTCCCCCCGCCAACACACACATACACACACACTGGCTATAAAGGGAAAACTGAAACAGTACAGATGCAGTGGTTGATACTTGTTGCCCTCTAAGGATCAAACCTGATGTAAATAAGTAAATATTGGAAGAAAGCAGGCTGACATCAGAAAAAAACTGTGCTATCAACACTGTGTTTCTGATATTATTTCACTGTTCATTCTCTCTGCTCGACTCCTTCTCACCCTACTGCCTTTCTACTTCACTTAGATCTGACTTCCCAGGAACTCCCATACATTTTGTCTGGTTTCTCAAGGTCTTGATGTTTCCTGGGTGATTATGGGTGAAAACAGATTATCTTATTCATTAATTATTACCTCTTTCTATAAAATGTAACAATGAGGAATAAACAACAATAATGACTATTGAAACCATTAACCCACATACATGGCTTGATAGTGAGGACTAAAACTCCCTATCAGCCCCTTCTACTTACCCCCACCCCCAAATATATATATCCACTATTTCATGAGACTTTCATCCAGGTAAATGATTTCATTACTTGGGAACTTCCCTAAAGACCTACCAGATCTTCAATGGAAAAACATCAAAATACAGTCAGTGCTGGACAGTATTATCTGAATCTTTAACTAATTTTAATGAATCTGCCTAAGTGAAAGACCCACAATAAACAAAGCTTTTAATTCTCAATAAATTTTGAAGGCAAGGTCAAAGTTTCTCCCTCAAGAACACAGTCAAAGCTTTGAAGAGGTTGTCTTTTCCCTCACTGAGGTTTAGTAATAAAGTCAGCTCTATCTTATTGACAGGTTGTATTAGTAATATTTGGGGAGCTAGCATTTGATCATAATCAATATTTATATAACACTTGTTATGCGCTATGTGCCATATGCACATGCACCTGCACACAGACACACACACACGTGTGTAACTAAATCCTCACAACAACTCTATGAAGTAGGCATTAATATTATCCTCATATTAGGCACAAGGGAACTGGGACCCAAAGAGGTGTTAAGTAGTTTTGTCTATACAACTCAGCTTCTTAAGTGGCTTACTAAACTGCCACTTGTAGAATATTATACCAAGGAAATGTGTCTTTAACAACGGTTAAAATAAAGCTTATGGAACTATGATGGCAAACTTAGTTATTAGATGGCTGTTAGCTTCAAGTTAGACTAGCTGCTATCATTGTCCACAGGCGGTACCAACTTGGCATATGGGCAAGTCAAATGGAAAGAATTGGGGTGGCACATCCTTGAGGCAGGACAGTTGTTTTAGTGTCTGAGTGTAGTATGGTTAGCATAGATAACCGTCTTCAACAGATGGTTTCCCGCATCGACTGGTCTATAAGTGCAGAAGATTCTTATATATACTGGGCAACCCTGCTGTGTATGCCTTTAAGAGAGAACTGATTCATGGCAAAATGACTTAGAGGCCCAGAGGAAAAGAAGCCACAGATAAAAAGCTCACAACTTCATACTCTTGAGTTGTGGATCATGCTCAGTGCTGCAACATAAACTATCATCATGATTCTTTAATAGGAAGGACAGCTGGGTTAAATCTTTTCTTGACATTGTATCAATTCTCTATCAATGAACTTCTAGGTAAATGACTCTGGTTACATTAAGTCCACCACTATCTGTCTCCTACAGTGTTCTCTGACAGTACAGTCATCCCCTGCTATTAGATTTCATCAAATCCCTGGATTTGGATAGCAGGGGACCTATATATTTCTTGATCTGTTCTCTCACACAAATTAGTCTTTGCTGTCTTTTCATCTTGACCCTTACTTTTCACGGTGTTATCACAGATTTGCATTAGGTTTCTTTAGGTGCTGACTAGGTTGATGTTGATGTTTGTTTTGTGAGCTGATCACGTGAGAGTGAGCCTTTTTTGAATTGCTAGTTGATAAAATGTTGCCTGAGAATGACACTCTTGGAACATTAGTTTTTGGGAATCACAGAACAAGGAGTTCTGATACATTTTAGGAATTAGTACAAAAGAAAATATAGAATAAACTATAATGCATTTAAATATCTCTTAAAGTATTTATCCTACACGGTTGTCAACTGAACTACCTCCATAAGATTCTAATTGTTTTTCTTTTATACATATGTATATGTGTTGTTCAGTTGCAAAGTCATGTCTCTCTGCAATCTCATGGAGTGCAGCATGTGACTGAGATCCCAGGTTTCTCTGTTCTTCCCCATCTCCTGGAGTTTGCTCAAATTCATGTCCAGTAAATTGGTGATGCTATCCAGCCATCTCATCCTGTGCCACCCCCTTCTTTTGTCTTCAGTCTTTCCCGGCATCAAGGTCCTTTCTAATGAGTCAGCTGACCAAAGTATTGGAATTTCAGCTTCAGCAAGAGTCATTCCAATGAATAGAGTTGATTTCCTTTAGGATTGAAAGTGAAAGTGAAGTCGCTCAGTCGTGTCCCACTCTGCGACCCCATGGACTGCAGCCTATCAGGCTTCTCCTCCCATGGGATTTTCCAGGCAAGAGTGCTGGAGTGGGTTGCCATTTCCTTCTCCAGGCGATCTTCCCGACCCAGAAATCAAAGCCAGATCTCCGGCATTGCCCGCAGACGCTTTACCGTCTGAGTTCCTTGCAGCCCAAGGGTGTCTGAAGAGTCTTCTCCAGCACCGTAATGGTAATATATCCAAATATTCTGATACACAGTAGCATATTCCTCTTGCTAAAATAACTCCCAGACTCAAACTCTTACTCTACCTTCCTTCATCTAAAAATAAAATTTGAAATGTGTTCTGGAGCTCAAAGCCCATATCTCTACTCGTCATTCTCTCTGGCTATAGGTTTTAGAACAGGGAACCTCAAACATTCATGTGGGTATGCACCGCTTAGAGACCTAGTTAAAATACGGAGTCAGATTCAGTAGGTCTAGGGTGAATGCTGCGCTCTCAAGTGCTTACAAGTGATGCTGCTGATGCTGATCCCTGAACCACTCGACTGGAACCACTCTCTTGCAGAACCTTGTTACATGAACAATCAGCCGTTTGTTCTACTCATCATCCCTTTTAACAGCCTTTGAGTTTTCTGCCCGTTTGTCTTTGTCTATTCTCTTGCACATATTCCTTACTTCTGAGAGACTGGTTTTATCTGTAGAAATGTAAATGAACCTAATAATTTTTATCAGCAGTGCTACTCTCTTAAAGTCTACATCTCAATGCCCTTGAAGGAGAATCTCTTGCTCTCCACAACTTTCTGAGCACACACATTTCTCTGAATCCTGCCTTTCACTGTCAAGAATTCTGAGCACACAGAAGGACTCCATGTCTCTTTGAATGTGGCCACACCGCAGAGACAGTGTGCTCACTGTAGGAACAAGCATGGGTAGGCGATAGCATGGTAGGCCTTTGGTTGAGAGAAATAAAAATATTGACTGAGAAGTGTTTCATAAGTGTGCCTTTCTCTACTAAGGAAAACACTGCAGTCTCAGGATAGACACATCAAGTAATTCTGACATTTAAGAAAAAAGGCACAAGGCAGCGCATCCTCGCTGGTTCTGTAAATGAGAAGTCATCCTGATTTCCACTATGACTCCTGAACGTGTGCACTTCTTTAGCATGAGTCGGGAGTGATTGTCCTAATATTCAGTGATCTCCTAAGTGCTAGTGCATACGCAGAAGAGGCATGAAGTACTGAGTCTTGTGGCATCCCCGTGCCCTGTCTTTACGGACCTCTGTCTGTACGAACAGGTCGGTGTATCTTGAACCGTGATTAATCCCCGTGCTGAGTGCGAGCTCCTGCAAACCCGGGCTAATCGAGCCCTGGGCCTCACAGTAAGGACTTCCTGGCAGAGCAGCGGCTTTCTTTCGCGAAGTGAAACCCTCCGCTCACCTGGTTAAGCTGCCTAATCCTAAATTGGCTTTTAAATTGTCATTGAACAACTCTGAGGCCCTCCAGCAGAATTCTGTGCAAATCCCCAGGTAAATGAGGCCTAGGTTAATTGACAATGAACCAACAAAAGGTTTAAAAGTGGACAGCAAATTCTTTACCTAAACTATATTTTAATTTCTTTTATCTGAAAATTAAGGTCACATATCAGTTCACACGATGCTGTGTGGCCTTAGACTCGAACAGTGCTGCTACATGACCCTTCCTATTCAGGTAATGAAACAAATTTCCGTTTTCTATTTTTCTTTTCTGTCTTTTGAAAATTTACTGATGACACATTATATAGCTCTTAAAATTCTAACTTCTGCTTGAGGTTGGATATTTCTGCTTCTCATTTGTCTATTCAGCAATACGTACTTTTAAAAGATTTGTGGATTGTTATGAAAAGAAGCATGTCCTTCTGAACATATTTTCCCCACTCTTATAATGGCATAAAAATAATATCAGAAGTTCTCAGATTTAAAATGCAAATCTCTTTCTACCCGTCAGTTCTGGGATTTCTACCCATCTGATTCTGGGATGAAGCCGGCGATCTATTTTTTTTTATCAGACCCTCCAGGTATTTCCTATCAAAGAGAGTGTCCTTTTTTATTTAAAATATTATTCTGTGAGCTAAAAGAGCAAATGGCCGTCAAATAAGACTCGATTTGGGGGAAGGCAGTGGAGGGTGCCTCAGTGATAGAAGGAGGGACCCAGATGGCTGGCGGATCACCACCCCCAGTGGCTCCAATCGCGTAGAACTGGGGTCGGAGGGGACAGATCATTGCGGAAAGATTTAAGGGAAAAGGGCAACTGGGAGTTCCAAAGGCTGATTTTAAAGGAGGGAATGATTTGAGTGGAGGCCACATGGTTTAACTTACAGTGAATCTGCAGGTTTTGAAAATTGCATGCTGGATTTCCTCATAAACATACATCAATCTCAGGGAGCAGGAGGCTCTGCTCTTTGGTATGCAATCTTTTGGGAATTTTTTCTCATTCAGTACAAATACATAGAAAATATACATTGGGGTTGAGAATTAAAAAATGCAGAGAAATAAGCTTTCAATAATTTAATAAAAAACACCTGGGCAAATGTGTGCTGTAGTCACTTTCTATTTAAATTATGAAATCTTTGAATTTGCTTTTAGGAGGATAAACACAGTATCCCTTGGCATTCTTTCTCTCTCTCTTTCTACCTTTTTTTTTTGTTTGTTTTGTTTTGTTTTTAAACCTGAACGTCATTTCAGAATGAAGTGGCAGCAATTAGTCTCAGGGACCCAAGCAAGCAGTAGCCCTGAATAGGGAAAAGGACACATTCACAGGCTGAAATTGGGTTTGCCACCCAAAGCTCAGTCTTTTCCAATACACAGTTATACAGGGGGAAAAAAAAGGAATATGAACACCCAGAGATATAAAAAATATTTTTTTGCTGTTTTTTTTGACTTAATAAAACACACAAAATCTCTGGTTTGTCTCGTAGGAAGTTTAGCAAGTTTCTAGGATTAAATGGCTTTCCTCTTCTGCGAAGGGTCTGATGTAAACCCTTGTACCAAGGCTTAAAGTCTTAAGGCTGTTAGAAGTTTCCATCAGTCAGTCTGTATGTCAGTGGATAAAGTCACTTATGATCTAACCTATTTATTGCTCTCTGGAAAAATGCATCAAACTACAGAAGTATTTTTTAATGAAGGAGGGCTGAGGAATTAAAGACTGTCAGATGATAAAATGTATTTTCTAACTGGCAACATTTTGGAGCAGCATACTACCACAATGGTCTTCTAAGTAATTTTAAGGTTTGTATCTGATGAAGTGAAAAAAAGAGATCAGTTGTCTTTGGTAATTTATCTCTAGTTACTTCTAAGAAGTGAAATCATCACTCATTTCTATGGTTAGAAAAGATTGTGTTCTGTGTATATTGTTTTTTAAATGAGTTTAAACATTCAGTAATAGGAAACTTCAGTGAAAGGATATAACTTTTGTTTTGCCTTTTTGCCTCTTGTGCTCTTTTAGTTAATTTGATATACATTTTAAATACTTGAAATATTTGCATTTCATGGATAACATATATTATGTATAGGAGGATGTGTGCACTGTGTTAGCCGGCAATTATTTGACATTGCATGCTGAACTGTGTACTGTGCTCAGTGAAATGTTAGCAAAGGGGCAGACAAGGGTAGAATGCAGATAAAATACCACATCTGGCCTTGGCCCTCCAGGGTTTTACATAGTATATTTGAAAACACATGAATGTAGATCATAATAAGCGTGGTTGGAGGCATCCAAGTATACGTGTGCTTTGCATGCTGGTGAATTTTTAATAGGCTGCGCTATAGTTTATGTCACAAAGTTCACCAAAGGAATTTGCCAATGATTTAACAATGTTGAAATTACTGGGTTACTTTTTAGTCTGGTTAGATGGGCAAACTTCCTATAAAACATTTTAATTACCACATTCAGTTCCAGTATTGGAGTTCCCAACAGAATGGTCAGCTTCTCTTCTGTTATCTTGGTTTTACGATTGCTTCCAAATTATAGTTCATGTATCAGATACTTTCACAGCCAATTATGACTATAAAAATTACTTAGTATGTATCTGAGGTGAATTTTGACATTTTCCTTAGTAGTTTGGACAACTATGTCTCAGAACTGATTTAGTCTGTGTCTTTCTGGCCAGGCCAATGTATACTAATAGTATTCACATTTCCAACAATGATAACTGAATTTTTGATTGAAATCTATTAATTAAAGTCTGCTTGTGAGCTTTAGAATTATGCAACTAGAATAATACAAGTTTTTATGTATACACAAAAGGTAACAGCAGAAAAACTACAAAGGGCTTGATTAGAAGAAATCTCATCACTTTTGACAAATACAAAACAGAAATATGGTGATTTTTACAGGTTTGAAATTTTCTTAAGCCAAACCCTTGAATAATTCAGTTACTGTTTTAGTGTGGAACTTTTGGAAGGTCATCAACTCTCATCGGGCCACTTGAATTTTATAAAAGTGGCCAGTGCTTCTTAGGAGAGGGGTTCATTCATATGTAGCATCTGGCTCAACATTTTCTTCATTATAGTAACATTTTTTTTTCTTTTAAACCTGGTATTAATTTCCTGCTGCTACTTTCTGTCTCTGTTTAGATGAGTTTTGGACTTGGGATATTGTATCTGCCTTCTTCCTTCCCTCCTCTCAAAACCCCCAACCCAGATGTTGAAAAATCATTTTGTTTGAATATAGAAAAGTCCATTTACTTTTTCTTTAAAAAGAGCTTTGGTAAAAATGTAATGTACAGCGGGAAAAAAAGAAAATAAAATTTTATTCAAATTTATCAGAAGGTTTTAAATATTGGATTAGTATAGAAATCGCCATAAAGCTTTAAAAAAATTAAACACTGCATGTTAGCCCAGATTCTATACAACAGAATAGCTTCTCAGTACTATCCTATCATAGAAGGTGAGTGACATTTCCTCATTTCATTTTTAAACAGTGCTTTGACAATAGATCTTGCCATAAATAGTGATCACTTCAGTGTTCTGACTTGACTTGATGGTCCAGGGGGTCAGGAGTGCATCTCACCTCATCATGTTTATAGTCCAAGAAAACAAGGTAATAAAAGTTAGCTTGGTTAATTTTTTGTGGCTGATACTGTTAGAATTTAGAGTTTATTGTTTTGGAGAGGAAGGCAAAATCACAGTAGATAGAAAACAAATACTCAACTCCCACAGCACAAAAACCAGCAAAAGCAAACATTAGTCAGTTACAGAAGAAAATAGCCTCATGGAATAGTCCTAAGCAGGAAAACTTTGCTTTGCCTTGGAGAAGGTTGGACCCCCTTGTTTATGGTAGTATGTCCTTGTTAAAGTTCTTGAAACTTTTACCCTAACATTTTCCCAGTATTTTAAATTTTACTCAGTAATATTTAAATGAAACACTTTTTTGGATGGAATAATTAGTAAAGGTTTAAAATATGTTTGTACCTAACTCCATAAAACTTATGGGAGGTGGGGACTGGATCTTTAATGACATCAGAACCTGAATGCCTTATGACTGAAGAGATTGTTTCTAAGATTCTATCCTAATAAACTCCCTGAAAACTATTTTACAGACCAAACTAGAACTTCATCCACTTGTTATTTACCATAAAACTGGCTTTGTTGGAAACATGAGTTAATACAGAAAATATTACAAAGGAAAACCTTTAAAATATGTGACTGATTGCCAAAAAATATTCTTGTGTGCTTTGGCTACTGGTGTGAAGAAAGATACCTTGAAATTTCATTCATCATTTCCTCAATAAAATTGTGTTATTATAATACCAAGTAGGAGCAACAGGTGTTTTAATTTTGAAGTTTTCTATCTAAATGCCATTGATGTAGTTTAGTAATCATAACTTTCAATGATGAAATGTCTTATAGGTAGATTCTTTCTTTTTCCTCTAAAATAACAAGAATTAGTAGAGAATTAGGATCTGATTGGGCTTCCCAGGAGGGGCTAGTGGTAAAGAACCCGCCTGCCAATGCAGGAGATGTAAAGAGAAGTGGGTTTGATCTCTGGGTCAGGATGATCTCCTGGAAGAGGGCATGGCAACCCATTCCGGTATTCTTGTTTGGAGAATTCTCATGGACAGAGGAGCCTGGTGCACTCACAGAGAGTCAGTACATAAGCAACTGAGTTGCTGAGCAAGTGAGCAAGTGAGTGAGCAAGGATCTGATAACATATCTTAAATTCCCTGCTGGCTCAGATGGCAAAGAATCTACCTGCAATGCAGGAGACGCCGATTTGATCCCTGGCTATTACTGAATATTCCAACCCTAACATTTTCCCAGTATTTTAAATTTTACTCAGTAATATTTAAATGAAACACTTTTTTGGATGGAATAATTAGTAAAGGTTTAAAATATGTTTGTACCTAACTCCATAAAACTTATGGGAGGTGGGGACTGGATCTTTAATGACATCAGAACCTGAATGCCTTATGACTGAAGAGATTGTTTCTAAGATTCTATCCTAATAAACTCCCTGAAAACTATTTTACAGACCAAACTAGAACTTCATCCACTTGTTATTTACCATAAAACTGGCTTTGTTGGAAGCATGAGTTAATACAGAAAATATTACAAAGGAAAACCTTTAAAATATGTGACTGATTGCCAAAAAATATTCTTGTGTGCTTTGGCTACTGGTGTGAGGAAAGATATCTTGAAATTTCATTCATCATTTCCTCAATAAAATTGTGTTATTATAATACCAAGTAGGAGCAACAGGTGTTTTAATTTTGAAGTTTTCTATCTAAATGCCATTGATGTAGTTTAGTAATCATAACTTTCAATGATGAAATGTCTTATAGGTAGATTCTTTCTTTTTCCTCTAAAATAACAAGAATTAGTAGAGAATTAGGATCTGATTGGGCTTCCCAGGAGGGGCTAGTGGTAAAGAACCCGCCTGCCAATGCAGGAGATGTAAAGAGAAGTGGGTTTGATCTCTGGGTCAGGATGATCTCCTGGAAGAGGGCATGGCAACCCATTCCGGTATTCTTGTTTGGAGAATTCTCATGGACAGAGGAGCCTGGTGCACTCACAGAGAGTCAGTACATAAGCAACTGAGTTGCTGAGCAAGTGAGCAAGTGAGTGAGCAAGGATCTGATAACATATCTTAAATTCCCTGCTGGCTCAGATGGCAAAGAATCTACCTGCAATGCAGGAGACGCCGATTTGATCCCTGGCTATTACTGAATATTCCAGTATTCTTGCCTGGAGAATCACCATGGACAGAGAACCTGGTGGCTATAGTCCATGGGGTTGCAAAGAGTTGGACATGACTTTCGGACTACCACACACTACACATACTTACTATTTTAAGTCATATGTTCTTTTAAGTCATACTGTCTTTTCATAACAGTACTATGAAGTCAGAATGTTATTATTTTCATTTTTATGAATGAGGAAACTGAGTCAAGAAAAAGGAAGTAGTTTCTCATACTGTTAATAAATGACAGAGCCAGAATTTGAATCCAGGAAATACCTACTATAGTACATGTACTTTTAAACATTTAACTCCCTTCCATTAGAGTTGTTCTGAATGTGTAATGAAGATTAGGCTAGGTGTTCCTGTAAGGAATAGATGTGTGATATTTATATATAGGTTCAGAAAAAAATCTGCTTCCATAATTTCCTTTAGCTTTTTAGACTTAGATTAAAAATTATGACATATAGTATTAATCCTGGTGAATTTTAAAGATGTGTAACAATTGAGATTCTTCACAGTTAAGCTGAATTGCAAGTTTATTTTCATTTGGCATAATTTATTTTAAGCTTTCAGATTCAGATATACATTAATATGTGTAGAAATAGTCAACAGAAAAAAAAGATGTAGGAAAAAAGAAAATATGAATTTATGAACTTAGCTGTGAATTGCATATAAGGATATTAACATTTAACTGATGCTAGTCTTAGCTGGGTTTACAGAAAGCCAGGTAGATATCAACAGTAGGCATGCCTGGTGGTTAATTAAGTGTCAGATAATAAGATATTGATTTAATAACTATTTATTGAATACGATATGGGTATATAATTTTTGAAGTATCAGACATGGATACTTCATAATATATTGCATTTTGTAGGAAATAACACTGCATTCCACCTTATATTATTAAACTTCTTCTAGTACAGAATTGGAAAGAAATTGCTTGGTACACATAAATGAGATTAATGAATACAACACTTCTTATTAGTGTGTTCTGTTATTTTCTTATGTGACACATGGAACAGAAAATCTTTATTTCTGTATGAGATTGAGAAAATAGAAAATCCTTCAATAATTCCTTTTTTGTGAAAACCTGGTCAAGAAGCAACAGTTAGAACTGGACATGGAACAACAGACTGGTTCCAAACAGGAAAAGGAGTACGTCAAGGCTATATATTGTCACCCTGCTTATTTAACTTATATGCAGAGTACATCATGAGGATTGCTGGGCTGGAAGAAACACAAGCTGGAATCAAGATTGCCGGAGAAATATCAATAACCTCAGATATGCAGATGATACCACCCTTATGGCAGAAAGTGAAGAGGAACTAAAAAGCCTCTTGACGAAAGTGAAAGTGGAGATTGAAAAAGTTGGCTTAAAGCTCAACATTCAGAAAATGAAGAAGATTATGGCATCACTTCATGGGAAATAAATAGATGGGGAAACAGTGGAAACAGTGTCAGACTTTATTTTGGGGGCTCCAAAATCACTGCAGATGGTGATTGCAGCCATGAAATTAAAAGATACTTATTCTGTGGAAGAAAAGTTATGACCAACCTAGATAGCATATTGAAAAGCAGAGACATTACTTTGCCAACAAAGGTCCATCTAATCAAGGCTATGGTTTTTCTAGTAGTCATGTAAGAAGATTATGGCATCACTTCATGGGAAATAAATAGATGGGGAAACAGTGGAAACAGTGTCAGACTTTATTTTGGGGGCTCCAAAATCACTGCAGATGGTGATTGCAGCCATGAAATTAAAAGATACTTATTCTGTGGAAGAAAAGTTATGACCAACCTAGATAGCATATTGAAAAGCAGAGACATTACTTTGCCAACAAAGGTCCATCTAATCAAGGCTATGGTTTTTCTAGTAGTCATGTATGGATGTGAGAGTTGGACTGTGAAGAAAGCTGAGCATGGAAGAATTGATGCTTTTGAACTGTGGTGCTGGAGAAGACTCTTGAGAGTCCCTTGGACTGCAAGGAGATCCAACCAGTCCATTCTGAAGGAGATCAGCCCTGGGATTTCTTTGGAAGGAATGATGCTAAAGCTGAAACTCCAGTACTTTGGCCACCTCATGTGAAGAGTTGACTCATTGGAAAAGACTCTGATGCTGGGAGGGATTAGGGGAAGGAGGAGAAGGGGACGACAGAGGATGAGATGGCTGGATGGCATCACGGACTCGATGGACGTGAGTCTGAGTGAACTCTGGAAGATGGTGATGGACAGGGAGGCCTGGCGTGCTGCTATTCATGGGGTCGCAAAGAGTCGGACATGACTGAGCAACTGAACTGAACTGAACTGAACTGAACTGAACTTGCCCACGTGGTGATCTTTTAAGAAGGTTAACTAGTGTTACATTTTTTAAACAAATAACTCAAAGACTAATATCCTAATATAAACCATCATCCCAAATGCATTCTGTTTGATCTTGTCTGACTTCTGCTGCTAAGGGGGATATATTTTTCTGACATTTATGGATCATAAATTATAGTGAGGATAAGAAATTTATTTTAAACTATGTATTTAGGGGAACACCTTATTTAAATTTGGAAATAGGCATACATTTATTTGTTTGCTTCTTTATTTAAAATAGCCTTATATTTCCATCCTCCTTTTCTGATCACTTGCCTGCCCTTTCTGGTTTCCAGTGTTCTTGAGATGCATACAACTCTGTTATTACTTGTGAAGGTTTCTTTTTTTTTTTAAATCATGGTAAATATACGTAACTTAAAATGTCCTATTATAGCCATTTTTAAGTGTATGTGTTAGTGGCATTAAGTACTTTTACCATTATTTCTATAATTTTTTCATCATCCCAAACAGAAAGTCTGTTTCAACAATAAATTCACTCCTTTATTCTTAGATCCTAATAAGTTCTACTCTAT
>SJYC01045884.1:0-29912 GCA_006408675.1 Madoqua kirkii
TCTCAGATAAATATATAGCTCAGAAAAGTTTCAAATTTACAGTGCTACATTAAATTTCAAAACTTTTCATAGAACCAAGTACTAACAACTGAATAATAATTATAAAAAGAACTGTAGAACCTACTTCAGTTTATACTGCTTAAATTTAAAATGATGTAAGACATTTGTTAAACAACATTTTGTTTCCCAGTGATCTAGGCAATGTATACTGATAGATTTACAGGCATCTCCTGCTTTTTGAAAGTTTGTTTTCTGCCACTTTATCGAATATCTTCATCAATACCTGTTTTCCAGAATGGAAAGAAATCTGAAGAGAATTTTTACTTTTATGAAAAAAAGTAAAAATAGTGTTTGGTCTGTTTTGCAATGAGCTGTTGGAGAGGCACTGGGTTCCCCTTGCAGTGAGAGGGCACCACTGAGTGCCTTCCCCAGGATTTATACTCAGCATTTCTACATCAAGTCACAGTAGCTTTGACCTGTGTCTGTGAGCATCCATGATTTTTCTCAATTTATCGTGTACATCTGTTAGCGAGATGTATTCTAAGGTACTGCTTCTTTGCTTTGCTCCATTTTGGCTCATAAAAGTTTGTATGAGAATGCCTTTTTTTGGATATCAGGGGAAACCTGTACTAGAAATGCTTGGGAGAATATCTAATGAATTGATTTGGGCATTGCTGTCTCAGTATGCACTCTTCATTCTTACAAAGTGAATTATTTAAATGTCCAGACAAGTAATACATAGAGTCACACTTAGAAGGGTCTTAAACTTGGCTTAAGGCTCCATTGTAACTGTCCAGAAAGTTCTCATTCTTTTTAAAGAAGAGGCCGAGGCCTCACATTTTTGTTTTGCGCTGGGTCTCATAAATTATGTAGCCCTTCCTGCTGCATTTTTACTAAGGGCATATGTCTCATATTGTTACTAACCTACATAATGAATGATAACAGATAATTCCTATTTAGTCAATGAAGTTTGAAGCATACCAAATGTAACATGGTAACTAAAAATTCTAGGCAAAATAGAAAGCACTCAGGTTTTTGGAATCTTTAAAATCACAATTTTGCAAAATTAGTAGCAAGATTTTCTAAATTCATGTTGACAGAAGAAAAATAATGATGAGTGGAAATAGTGATTTTTTTCCTTTAAAAAAGAAATTCCAACATATCTGTTTTCTGTGGTTCCCATGGAATCCAGAAATCCAATAGCACATATAAATAAGGAAGACAGAAGTAATTAAATTACTTTATTTATGTTCTTTTGATAAAGCATCTCATAAACTATTGATGTAGCTGAAGAAATGCAGTGAGGATTTGGTGTTCCTTCAAAAATAGACAACAGACTTAAAACGTCTGTGAGAGACATACGAAAAAAATCAGAAAGTTGAGATTATTTTCCCCCATAAACTTATTATGAAAAGAAAAACACCTCAATTTATGGCTACGCTGGGGAAAAAAATCACATACTCATTGTCATCTTGAAGTAGTAGTCTATGACCCAGAATATGTACTGGCTTATTACTACCTGAACAAAATAGTTTTCTAAGACCATTTGAGAAATCAAAGGCAGAGGGGACCACTGTTAGAGTTGCCAATTTAAACTTATGGTGGTGTGAACTCAACTTACATCATTGACTTCTAATTTAATATGTCTTTTAATTGTGGTTGACTTTTGGATGTTGAATAAGTAAAGAGCATGCAAAGCAACTCAATAACCCCCATCAATCAAGGAAGAATGCAAATAATGTCCAGCCTCCTGTTTATCCCCATTAGTACGTTCCTAGATACTAGGGCATAGGTCCAAATGGTCCTAGAAAGTCACATGATGTCTAGAGAAATTTGACTGCAAAAGAACTTAAGAAAATAAAAGGAAATTTTCTTTACACACATCGACTATGGAATTAGTGGGAATAAGTAGGTTAGATTTACAGTATTATAGTATAGAAAGAAAGGAATTTAAAAATTTTAAGGTTAATTCCTAGAGCTGACTATAGTCTCTTCAAAGCTTATACCCAGATTAGTTAAAAATGAGTATAGAGGGGAATATAAGATTCATGTAGTCCTCCTCTGGTTTTAACACTAAAAACAACCACAGTTCTCTTAGGGACTAGGGTATATTATTCCCATTTTATATCGAGTGTCCTTGGCTCTATTTTTAAAGGTAAAAATTTTTGTTCAATGAGTCAGTGATAAACCCTGAACTGATACATAAAATTACATAGCAATAATGGTGCTTCTCACATACAATAAGACACACATACATGCTTGCTTGGTGAAAAAAAAGGATTATGTCTCAAGACTTCTAAATACTCTCGAAATATGAAGTGATTATAGAATTAAGAGATTGTACAAAAAAGATTCCAAAGGGGGAAATGCAGTATTTTATGCCAAATAAACAAGAAAAAGATACTTGCCTAATAATCTTTTCTGATTACATGTTTGGAAAAAGGTGAGAGAGTGGTATGGGCTTCCCAGGTGGCGCTAGTTGTAAAGAACCCACTCACCAATGCAGAAGATAAAAGAGATGCAAGTTCGATCCCTAGATCAGGAGGATCCCCTGGAGAAAGGCATGACAACCCACTCCAGAATGCTTGCCTGGAGAATCCCATGGACAGAGGAGACTGGCAGGCCACAGTCTGTAGGGTCACACAGAGTTGGACACGACTGAAGCAACTTAGCTTGCGTACATGCCAAAGAGTGGTATGAGTCTCTGTCAGTGTTAGAATATCTCAGGGAGATAAACAAAAGTTATCTGCACAAACAAGTTATAATTCTATTTCATGATGACTTTTATAGAAACAGTCATCTTTCCCAAGCTGATGGAATATCAAGTACTATATAAACATTGAAATAAATTGCATATTCTAGATATATGTGAAGAGGAAAGGCATCATGGTATAATCAGGCACATATGCATCACACATAGTTTCTTTCTGAGCCATAACCCTGTCTCTCTTTTCCCAGTTGGGAAGATGCATCTGTTTCTTCTCCCTCTTTTGATATGATCCAGTAAACTCTAAGCTTTGGACTTGCTTGCCTGGAACATCAATGATTACTTGATTTCTCAGCACATAAATCTCACTCCAAGCCTTGTTGGGCAGGTATTAGTAATGAGGTAACTTAGCCTATGGTCTCTTCTGCCCTTTGCTTCTCTCCACCAGGAGACTGTTTGCAACCTGCCACTCCAGCACTGTCAAGACTGATGTCAATTGTTTTCCCAGATCAGCATGGTGGAGAAATATACAGTGCGTAAAGAAAAACAGAAGAGCCTGTGGCGGCTTATAGTATTTCCAAATCATTGCAAGTTCGGAATTCCAAAACATGATGCTCCAGAGGCTCAACTGGAACTTGGAAGCCAAGTCTCTGCCATTAGTACCTGCATGGATTCTCGCTTCCTCTCCTCCCCCACATACACACCCTGTTTTTCTTTACTTGCTATGTCTTCCTTTTTCAAAAGATTTTACACACTAGTAGCTCTCTTCCGCAAACTAAAATAATACATAAATATGTTTTTAAAATTCTATTTTAGTGTTAGAACATGTACCAGTCATGAGCACCAGTTATCTGAGAATGAATTCTTTTGCTCTAAGCAAGATAATTGTCTTTTTGGTTGGTGCAGTGGGTTTGAAGATGTTTTTGTTTGTGTCGCTGAATTGACTAAAAAGGATTGAATTAACAGAGTACCTGTATACATGAAAAGCTGCCTGTGTGATAGTGCTATTGAGCATATGCATTTAATTGCATTGTACTTACTGTGTTTTAGACTTCCAGCACAGCCGTGAGCAAGACACTCACATAGTTCCATAAGACTCCACACTTAGCAGGGCATCCCATTTGCTGTTGCTGTCTTGAAATTCATAACAATTTTTAATAAACTTTGGAAAAGGAACCTAGGATTTTCATTCTGCCTAGGATTTTCATTTGCAGTCATTATACCATAAATTATATAGCTGGTTTTGACTTCCAGTAAAAGTTTATTTCATGTTCTAGGCACTTAGGTACTATTGCTACCGGCTGGGAGAGTTGGTTCATTGTCCATGAGAACATATTGGGCATTCAATAAATTGTGTAGACAGAGCCTGATCTTAAAAGAGTGCAGATATCCAATGACTGTGAAAGATTGTTTATAAAGAAAACCATATACATGTTTCTATTGACTTTCACTGTGAAACAAAGACTCATTCGTATGGACTGTTTCTGTCCATAAGACAGGTTGAAGTTCTTTGGTGATGAAGAGGTTAAACAATGTTCTTCATTGCTGCGCTAGGATCTGCCTATAGTTTTTTCTTATATACTTCAGTTTGAATAAATAAAGCAGTTTCTTTTGTCTCCATAAACAAATTAACATTTAGCATAGGTTTAGCCCTAACTGCCATGACTTCTGGCAGTTTAAGATTGGGCCATTTTTTTTTTAAGCACCAGCATTGAAATTTTACTTAAATTAAGCTCATGGTATTGCATAAAACATATCATGATGCTCCAGAGGCTCAACTGGAACTTGGAAGCCAAGTCTCTGCCATTAGTACCTGCATGGATTCTCGCTTCCTCTCCTCCCCCACATACACACCCTGTTTTTCTTTACTTGCTATGTCTTCCTTTTTCAAAAGATTTTACACACTAGTAGCTCTCTTCCGCAAACTAAAATAATACATAAATATGTTTTTAAAATTCTATTTTAGTGTTAGAACATGTACCAGTCATGAGCACCAGTTATCTGAGAATGAATTCTTTTGCTCTAAGCAAGATAATTGTCTTTTTGGTTGGTGCAGTGGGTTTGAAGATGTTTTTGTTTGTGTCGCTGAATTGACTAAAAAGGATTGAATTAACAGAGTACCTGTATGCATGAAAAGCTGCCTGTGTGATAGTGCTATTGAGCATATGCATTTAATTGCATTGTACTTACTGTGTTTTAGACTTCCAGCACAGCCGTGAGCAAGACACTCACATAGTTCCATAAGACTCCACACTTAGCAGGGCATCCCATTTGCTGTTGCTGTCTTGAAATTCATAACAATTTTTAATAAACTTTGGAAAAGGAACCTAGGATTTTCATTCTGCCTAGGATTTTCATTTGCAGTCATTATACCATAAATTATATAGCTGGTTTTGACTTCCAGTAAAAGTTTATTTCATGTTCTAGGCACTTAGGTACTATTGCTACCGGCTGGGAGAGTTGGTTCATTGTCCATGAGAACATATTGGGCATTCAATAAATTGTGTAGACAGAGCCTGATCTTAAAAGAGTGCAGATATCCAATGACTGTGAAAGATTGTTTATAAAGAAAACCATATACATGTTTCTATTGACTTTCATTGTGAAACAAAGACTCATTCGTATGGACTGTTTCTGTCCATAAGACAGGTTGAAGTTCTTTGGTGATGAAGAGGTTAAACAATGTTCTTCATTGCTGCGCTAGGATCTGCCTATAGTTTTTTCTTATATACTTCAGTTTGAATAAATAAAGCAGTTTCTTTTGTCTCCATAAACAAATTAACATTTAGCATAGGTTTAGCCCTAACTGCCATGACTTCTGGCGTTTAAGATTGGGCCATTTTTTTTTTAAGCACCAGCATTGAAATTTTACTTAAATTAAGCTCATGGTATTGCATAAAACATACACTTTCCAGTTGAGGTATCCTTTTACCTATGTTTTTACATTGAATTTTTATGTAGTATTTGTGAAACTTAGAAAATGTTTTCCTACACTGTCAACCCAAAACCATTACCTCTTCTTAATACTGGAGGATCTTGTTACTGACTTTTCATCTGTTATGAATTTGCATTGAATGGTGGTAGCAAGGACTGACCAAGAGACAGCTAGGGAAAGAACCCTAACACATGTGTTGAAATTGCAGGGATTTGAATATGAGAGTGGAAAAATGTCAGTTGTTTAGGTTGTCACTATTGGTCTAGGAACTTTTAACTAGTCATCTAAAAATTAAAAATGATCAACATAAGAAAGAAGGAGGTGAGGTACAAGTACCACTGGCAAAATAATCAAATTTTGTCTGAGACTCAGAATGTCTGCTCAAGAAATTTCAAAATAGGTAGTCAGTAGAGTTCTGAGTGGACAGGTAGCCAGCACCAAGGAGAACCAAAAGTGGCGTTTAGGACCAAGTCATGGAAGGGCTAGATGAGAAGCAAGAAATTCTGTTCCAGTAGGGGTTGAGATAGGAGTAAATTCTGCTACTACACAAAATGGAGAAATGGGAACCAATTATGGAGGAAAGAACAAAAGACCTCGTTAATAGAGTACTCTAGCCCTAGATAGACTGTCTCCAAACTAGAAATGGAGCACTTCTAATGTAGGGATATGAAAAAGTAAAATTTGCTGTCCACTGTAAGGTAGAAGCCTCTTGAGTATACACAGAAGCTGGGGGGCATCAGCTTAAGTCTCAGACTTTCCTCATCTAGTTCCTATGAACTCTCCATTCACTCACCTCTAAAATGTACTTCAGCATCATTCAGGGAGGCCTGGCGTGCTGGGATTCATGGGGTCACAAAGAGTCAGACACGACTGAGTGACCGAACTGAACTGAAAATGTACTTAAAAAAAAAAAAAAAAGATGGTAGGCTATTCAAGAAAGTAAGAGAATATGTTTACATAATTATAGTGATGGCTTCCTCCTTCTGTTGAATGACTATTTTGGGGGAAAGCTATGTTTACATTGATAGTGGTCCTTGAGTAATGATTGTAAAGTCTTTTAGAACAACAGAGATCACATTTAAACCCTGATCATGGGCGCAGTGATGGATTTAATCTCTGACTACAACAAAGCCAGGCAGCTTGACATTTTACTATGGTAGCAAGAGTGTTTGGCTTTATTTTCTGCAGACTGGCATTGTGCCATTACTTTATATCCCCCTGAAATAGCACTTTTAATAAATACCCCTGCCTCCTTCCAATGCTCTTGCACTGATTCAAGGCTAAGAAGCAATGGCCCAGTGCCAGCTCTAATTAAGCAATAAGATACTCCAGGCGGTATATTTCTAGGGATTATTGCATGCCTGATTTAAGTGTGTCACTACTCAATGAGGGCAGTCATCCTTTAGATTAGAAAACGCATTCTCTGAAGTGACTTATTACCATTTGAAAGGGGAACTTTTATAAACTAGAAAGAAGAGAGGAGGAGAGGTATTTCCCATGTACTGGATGCATTCTCTGTGTGTGGCTTTCTTATTTCTTTGAAAGGGGAAGGGCTGTTCACCTGAGACCATTATAGTCAGCAGTGAGACATTCTATCTAGAACACATCCAACCAACACGTGCTTACCCAGCTGTCTTCTCACTGCAGGTCAGTTCACACAGGGAATAAGATTCTTAATCTGAGGTATTATTTTTGCCTCTTAGATGAAAGTTTCCCCACAAGACAATTTTTAAAACAGCATTACTCTTCTCTTGTTTTGAATGTAAAAAGACAAGAGCTATAAAATAGATTTTGATGAATTGAAGACTGAAGCATTTAGTCTTTAGTTTTCATAGATCTAAGAGGTATGTAGTATAGAGTACTGGTTATAAAGCCAAGCCAGATGGCTGGGTTTGAATACCACCCGTGATGCTTTTTTAGCTGTAAGACTTTGAAAAAGTTACTTTAATTCTCTATTTCTCATTTTCCTCATCTGTAAAATGTATATAAAAAGTATACCTTATAGGGTTGTTTTAGAGATTAAATGGATTGACATATATAAAGCAATTAAATAGTATCTGGCATGTAGCAAGACAAAAAGATATCTCCTGACTTTTTGAAAATACTTATTACATTTAAAACGATCAGTCATCCTCAGAGGATGCTGATTAGAGAATTTGAATGACTCTCTCTTAACTGTGTACCTTGGGAAGAATTGCATCTCTAGGGTTCAACTTCTTTATCCATAAAGTGGTCGGAAATTTAAGCAGCCTGTGAGGTGGCACCGAGGGGCCCTGTCTCTGGTATTCATACCCTTGGTAGTCCCGTCCCCTTGAATGTGGGCTGGACTGAGGTGCTGCTTCTGAGATGAGGTGGTGAAAGATGGGGGCTTCTGTTTCAGAAGCCCTTCCTAGCTCTCTTTCTCGGAGCACAAGCTGCCCTGTCCCAGGCGTGCAAGTTGGGGGTTTATAGAGAGGCCCGAGTGCAAGGACGCACAGGCAGCTTGAATGAACATGAAAGTAGTGCTGAGCCCTTTACAAGTCTGAGCTGACAGCTTGATTGCAACTTCTGGAGAGAGGCTGAACATACTGAGCTGAGAGGCACCCACATTGCTCATTACAGACACGGAAGTGATAAACATTTCTTGTTTTTAGCTACTAAGTTTTCAGGTAATTTGTTATGCAGCAATAACTAATACAGTCAATGAGGTAATGACTAATTATTAATAGCTGTTCACTGCTAATTAATATAGTCAATATGTGGAAGGTAGTGAACAGGCACAAAATGTAAATTTGAGGCATTGATATTATTAATAGCTGCTTTAAAGAAACTAAGCAATAGATGCAAAAAAGACCAATAAATTATCTTACTTTATTTGCTTCATATGTATTTGTACTGAAGAGCCTGGGAGGCTACAGTCCATAAGGGTCACAAAGAGTTGGACACGACTGAAGCAACTGAGCACTCACACGTGTGCTTGTGTTATTCATTAACAACAACAACAACAGAATACCTCAAGAGCACCTCTCTGTGCCAGGCAGCGTTTTAGGACTGGTAACATAGCAGCACATACAGGGAGTGCTTGTATACAGGTAGGATGTTTGTGTGTGTCTTTTACAGTTTTAAAAAGATTGGCTATGAAGAGACTCCATGACAAAGTAATATTTAAGTCAAGATCTAAAAGGACAAAAGGAGCAAACCGTGAGGAATAGGGAAGTATATTCCAGGCAATAGTGGGCTAAGGCCCTGAAGCTGGGGCTTTTCTCTGCCTTTAGGAACTTCAGGAGGAAAGGTCAAAGGGGCATGGGAAATTAGTGCAGCTTCCTATAGACCATTTAAAACAATGGGTTAACTCTGAGTAAGATGAAAGATCACAGTGGGTTCTGAGTGGATTTCAGCAAGATCTGATCATGGTTTTGCAGAGTTTTTGGGTGCTGATGGAGAATGAGCCTTGAGATGGGGAGAGACAAGAGAGAGAGCCAGGAGGCCACTTACTGACATTAGCTAAGTGAGCTAATCACATGTGTTTTACTTTTGTGATAATTGGGAATAAGATGATCTAAAATTACCTTTCACTGATAAAATTTTAGGCAAGATGCGTTGATTGTCTTAGAAACACATAGCCAACTAAACAATCAGTACGGACAATAATGATTTAATAGTTTGATGCATAAAAATTGATACTGGTCTGCAACCACTGCCTGTGTGCTGTGTTGCTGCAGTCATGTCTGACTCTGTGCGACCATGTGGACTGCAGCCCGCCAGGCTCCTCTGTCCATGGGATTCCCTGGGCAAGAATATTGGAGTGGGTCTGCTACCCTAGTTTCATCATAATTGTATTTATTTTTGTTTTTGTCTATCAAATATAGTATTGAAGCATTTTTTTGAAAAATGGCTATTTCTTATTTGGTCTTATTGAAAAAATAAAAGAAAGTAAATGCAATAAATAGAATGTAAAGGAACAAAGCAAAAAAAATTATTTTAGGTCACAAAAATGCAGACTTTTATCATAAAATAAGTTAAAGCAACATCCTTTTTTTTTGCTATGATAAAACAAAAGTTGTAATAAGGACATTCTCGAAATGTTTTTATTTCTCTAACCGTACCACAAAAAAAATTATGTCAGATTTTTACAGACTGTATTAGTCATGAGAATAGATTTAATTCCCCAGATAGTCTGGGCAATAGCCAAGCTTGATAGGTATCTACAGCAAATTTTTAATCTTTTAGCCAAAAAAACAAACATACAAACAAACCAGGCTACTTGTAAATATATATAGTCTCTAAAATGTTATGGAATTTATAAAAAGGAGGTCAATTCTAATTTAACTCAGATTATTGCAGTGGCAACCCACTCCAGTACTCTTGCCTGGAAAATCCCATGGGTGGAGGAGCCTGGTAGGCTGCAGTTCATGGGGTTGTGAAGAATCAGACACGACTGAGCGATTTCACTTTCACTTTTCACTTTCATGCATTGGAAAAGGAAATGGCACCCCACTCCAGTGTTCTTGCCTGGAGAATCCCAGGGACGGGGGAGCCTGGTGGGCTGCCGTCTCTGGGGTCGCACAGAGTCGGACACGACTGAAGCGACAGGAGCAGCAGCAGCATTGCTACCTTTTCTGTGTTGAGAGATTTAAACTATGGTCCGTTTCTTACTGTATCTGATCCTTTATAAAACTGATATGTGGATATGGTTTATGTTCTTGGCATGGATCTCACTATCAATGATGGTGGAGATCAAATGGAAAATTATTTTTCCATTTCCTAAGAAAGCACATAGAGTTCAGCTGAATTTTGGGGGCCAGTACAGTTTTTGTAAAAAAAACTACAGGTGAAAACTAACATACAATACAGTCAAGATCAAATATTTCAATTTTAATGTTAGTCAAGGAATAATAAAAATGGCTGCTGAAGTCTCCAAGAGAGGAATTCAAGGTAATTCAAGGTTAAAATACTTATTTTTGCTGATGATCTTATTGAGTGACCTTGGGGAAGGGGACAAATGTTCTTTTTATTTTAGGTTTCTTAGACATACTGTGTTCTCCTATCATAAGATTAACACCTAGAATATATCTTGCACTTGAACTGATTTATCTTTCTGAAAGAAATTTTCCTTATACTTCTAATTTTACAACTGAGCATTTTGTGACAGCTCACCATCAGGTGTGGCTCCTCTCGACAAGATTGTTGTTTGAGGGGTGCTTTCGCACCTGAGCACTGGTCATCATCAGGCCTCACATTTCCTCAGACAGTCCCTGCAGATTTGAATAGGATCAAATGGGGAAATTGCCAGAGCTTATTTTAGGAGCGAATCATTGGCTATGTGTGAATGGCGCATGCCAATTTTCAAACAAAGTAGCAAGTATCTCCAGGTATCTGGTAGAGTAATAGCCTCTCAGCACTAAGTGAAAATGAAAGTGAACCTTGCTCAGTTGTGTCTGACTCGTGACCCCATGAACTATGCAGTCCATGGAATTCTCCAGGCCAGAATACTGAAGTCGGTAGCCTTTCCTTTCTCCAGGCAATCTTCCCAACCCAGGGATCGAACCCTAAGTGACCATATTTGGGATTCTCTTTAAGCAAGGCCAAATAACTGAGTTACAAACCTTTTTGTCCCTATATTTATATATTCCTGAACAGAGGATATTTCTCAGACACAAGAACTACAAATATACTTAGTACATTCTTCATCTTATTACTTTTGTGCCTTCTATCTGATATTCCTTTAAACAATAGATCCTCTTTAACAAAGATCTCTACTTCATATATCACTGAAATTCTGTAATTTGAATCTGCCAACTTTCCTGGCCTCTTAATGAATTTATTTCTGTGTAACACTGAGAATAGTGATGTATGCTTCTGAAAGAAATATATTATGTAAAGTCTTTCAAGTTATATGTTGTTCAAAATAGGAAGTGGGTATTCTTGGAGCTGGTTATCAATTTATTATGATTGCAGGGTGCTTGAAAAGCTCAAAGTTAAATGATTGGAACCCATATTAGAATTCTGTTGCTGTGTAACACATTACCAGTGAACTGGAGAGTACATTCATTTATTAGCTCACAATTACGTAGCTTGGACATCTGGGCAGGAGTGGTTGGATTCTTTGCTCAGGGTCTCATTGTCTGGAATCAGATGATGACTGGGGCTACACTTCTCATTTGGGCCTCAAACTATTCTTCCAAGATAAGGGGCTGTCAGAAAAATTTAGTTACTTGTGTTTGTAGGACTGAGGTCCTTTTAAAAGGCTCATGTGATTAGGATAGGCTCATGTAATGATTAGGACCAACCTAGACAGTATATTAAAAGGCAGACACATTACCTTGCTGACAGAGGTCTGTCTAGTCAAATCTATGGTTTTTCCAGTAGTCATTTGTGGATGTAAGAGTTGGACTATAAAGAAAGCTAAATGCTGAAGAATTGATGCTTTTGAACTGTGGTGTTGGAAAAGACTCTTGAGAGTCCCTTGGACTGCAAGGAGATCAAATCAGTCAATCCTCAAGGAAATCAGTCCTGAATATTCATTGGAAGGACTGATGCTGAAGCTGAAACTCTAGTATTTGGCCACCTTATGGGAAGAGCTGACTCATTGGAAAAGACGCCAATGCTGGGAAAGATCTTAGGCAGGAGAAGGGGACAACAGAGGATGAGATGGTTGGATGGCATCACCTACTTGATGGATATGAGTTTGAGCAAGCTCTGGAAGTTGGTGATGGACAGGGAAGCCTGGAGTGCTGCAGTCCATGGGGTCACAAAGAGTCAGACATGACTGAGTGACTGAACTGAACTGATTAGGATAGGACCACCCAAATAATCTCCTTGTTTTAAGATCAGTTGATCTGGGACTTTAATTACATCTGCAAAATTCTTTCACAGCAGTGTCTAGGTTAGTGTTTCAATAACTGGAAGAAGGCATGTGTACACCTCAAGGGGCAGGTTCCAGGGGCAGAGTTTTTCTTACAATTTTGCCTACCACAGAGCTTGATTCTTAAACTGTTTTGATTATGAACCATGTCAACTTCCAGTAAATTCTTTTTAATACATTAAAAAAAAATCTGGTATCAGTTTCTGTTCCTTTGGTCACTTCAGTCCATGATTTTGAGTTGGCTGTTAAAATGGTACTTTTCTTTGTGTGGGAAAAAATAATTTGCTTCAAGACATCCTTCTAGTTACCAATACACATCGAATTGACATTCCCAGTCAAAGGGGGAAAATTGAAATAAAATTCTGTAAATATTAATGTTTGATTATCACATATTTCCCAATGTCACAGTCATTCAGATATCAGGTAAAGATGGAGATGCTGGTCAGAGTGGAGGTGAACCAGTCTACATGTCTGGTGTGAGGGGTAGTGGTGAGCTGTGGGGATGTGGAGAAGGAATGGTAAAGTAAGGGTCATAGAAAGCTTGGTTTAATTTCCTATGCTACTGCTTACTTTGTGTCATGAACCAAAGTTGTAGAAGATCACGTTCAGTTACTTAAGACTGACCCATGTTGAAGAGTAACTGACATTTCCATCTCATGATTTGGGCATCAGTTTGGATTTGTTCTTGTCTTTTCCGTCCTACATCCACTGTCCTCATTGAAGCCTCATCACCTAATAGTTGGATTACCGCAATAGCCTCTTTCTTCACTCCTCTCTTCCCAGAATTTTCTCCTTCAATCCAGCCTACACATGGTTGCTAAATTAATCCTCCTGAAACGTGACTGTCATCACATTAGTCCCTTGATACGGCAGGCAGTAAGAGCAGAGGGAGATAAACTGGGCGGCAGGCATCCTAGACTCTGACCCTGGCTCAGCCACTGCCAGCTGGACATGTCCTTCTAGCCTTCTACGCCCTTCTGGGCAGGATGACATTAGCGCGGCCAGAAAGCTGCCTCTCACTCTAAAATCTCATACGCCTGTGATGCAAAATCTGATCTGCGTATCGCTGCCTCCTTTCCCAGCAGTTCCTTCCTCGGCTGAGTGACCCACACCTCCTCCCTCCTCACAGTGGCGTTGAGAGTTAGTCCTCAGAAATACTACATGTATCCATTTGGATTGGCTCACCTTTGTGAAGCTTTCCCAGGGAGCTTCAGCTTTTATAATTTATACCTTTGAGACTCACACCTTTATCTTAAAACTCAGCCCCTTCTTATGGATCATCTAAGCAGCGGTAACAGTAATATTAGCTAAAATTTATCAGACACTTATCAGGTATTAGGCACTACGTTAGTGCTTGTTTTCCTTATCTTATTTATTTATTCTCAAGGTACTCTTATTGTTCCTGCTTTATAGAGAAAGAAATTGAGGCCTAGAGAGGATGAGACACTGTTCAGAGTTTCATCCTGCTGGTGGATACTGGAGTCCTAGTTCCTAACCACATCTGCCAACTCCAGAAACCATATCCTTAATCACAAGACCATACCATTGATATATATTTCTGTTTTGTCTTTTTTTCTTCCTGTAAATTAAATTATATTGTCAGAGATTCTATCTAGTACTTGTTGACCACCACACAAACCTGTTCTGTGACAGGTACACATAATAGAAGCTCTCAGTAAGAAAATAAGTGGTTAATAGAGATTAGGCAGCATTTTTTCAAGGATGGGCATTTTTTTAATTGGGTTGTTAAAAATAATTTATTGGATCTATATCTCTTGATGAGGAAAATTGATAATAAAATGTCATTAATTGAAAATATAGAACATGATAAAAAACAATGTGTATATTTATATATTTTTAAAACTTTAAGACAGTCTTTTTCTATATATACATTTTAAATTAGGACTTAAAGAAGGTCTATAAGTTAACATGTATATAGTGGGGCTTCTCAGATAGTGCTGCTGCTGCTAAGCCACTTCAGTCATGTCCGACTCTGTGCGACCCCATAGACGGCAGCCCACCAGGCTCCCTCATCCCTGGGATTCTCCAGGCAAGAACACTGGAGTGGGTTGCCATTTCCTTCTCCAATGCAAGAAAGTGAAAAGTGAAAGTGAAGATGCTCAGTCGTGTCCGACTCTTAGCAACCCCATGGACTGCAGCCTACCAGGCTCCTCCATCCATGGGATTTTCCAGGCAAGAGTACTGGAGTGGGGTGCCATTGCCTTGTCCTTAGATAATGCTAATGGTGAAGAACCCACCAGCCAGTGTAGGAGACATAAGAGACATGGGTTCGATCTCTGAGTCAGGAAGATCCCCAGGAGGAGGAAATGGCAATCCACTCCCGTATTCTTGCTGGAGAATCCCATGGACAGAGGAGCCTGGTGGGCTACAGTCCATAGGGTCACAAAAAGCTGGACACAACTAGAGTGACTTAGCATACATGCACTTATAAAATTATATTTAAATTAACATGGAAAAGAAGTGGGAAGGCTATACACTAAATTTTTAATATTGACTACTTGTGATGAATAAGATTGGATAGAAGGAAGAAGAGGTTTAGCTTTTCTTTGTACCTCTTATTGTTTGAATCGACCTGGTGGACATGTAAATTTTTTAGAATTTGAGAACAGTAGAAAAAATAAAAATTGAAACTTGAATCTTAAATAATTTTTTGTTTCATTTGGGATTTTAAAAATAGTATTCTTTTCTAAAAAGTATTTGTCTTCATTTTATGTTGCTCATGTACTTGGCTGATTGTTATCAAGTTGGATATACAGTTTTATTATTATTTATCCTGAGAAGATAAATTATATTGTTATTATATTATATTACTATATATTAGAAGAATAGAGAATTCTTTGGCATGTTTCTTCAGCATGGCTCATCTGAACTTCATATTGCATGGCTCATCTGAACTTCATACTAACTATAAGGCTGCCATTCAGGATTGTAAACTTTATTTCCAAATTCAGTCAAATATCCTCTTCTTAAAATTATTGTATACTGAGTTTGTTGTTGATTTATTCATCACATGAAAGAGTTGATATTCATCCATTAACTAATACTAATAAAAGGTTGGTCATAGGAAAGTATTTCTGAATTCTTTAAACTATCATTTTCACAAAAAGAATTCCAGAAAGCCAATATTTGAAGACAAAAGCTTAAGTTTTGAGATGCGATATTCTCAAACATTGGCTGTAAAATCCCTATAATTAGCATGACCCTTGGAGAATGTCATTGGATATTTGATGAAACAGGGCATGAACTCTGTCCTACCACCCAGGGGGGCCTGTAATACTACCCAGAATGACGCCTGGGAATTTTAAACTACCAGATAGTTCTTATCTAAAAAACTCAGGGAGAAAGGCATTTGTCCACTCTAATGACTTCTGTTAGCAGATTTATGCCACTTAGATAAATATATTTCCACCTTCCTATCCCCTAAAGTCTACTTAAATTAAAGTGAGAGAAAAAAAGGAAGATGTGTCTCATCTCAGTTTTCATAAAAAAATATGATATAATAATTTTCTAGGAAACAACTCTAGTTCATATTCTTTGTTATAATATTTTAAAACATGCCTAGAGTTACAAACATGCAAACACAGAAAACCACTGACTTTCTTTGTAGAATTAATCACATATTTTAAGAAAACAAATAGAATTAAATTAAAATAATAGACCAAAGAATGAGATACTTTATTAAAAACATTTCAGTCAGGAGTCATTATTCCCTCATAAACAGCTTTTCTAAGTGGTCATTGTTTTAGTAATTATAAGGCCATTATCCTTCTTCTTACATCAGTCCTGATGTAAAGATCAATGAAAAGAATAAATGTCTCTTTTATAAAGATAAATACTGTTGGAAAAAGGATGATTTAAAAAAGGAAAGTGTCTGTTATAACCAGGGGTTTGCTCTTTGATTAAAAGTATCTCTAAAACAAATAACCTGCATGTGTATATGTGTGTGTAACTAATGCAATTAATCTTCATGCTAGATTAACTTGATAAAATATTGACCTAATTTGGGATTAAAAGATTACGAGTAACATTTTGCACTGAAGGCTGCAACATGCCTCATGTCAACGCAGTAATGACAGAATTAACCTCCCAAGCCCTCTTCAATTGGGGCGTTTCTGAGCAGCTACTTGTGCAGTGTTTAGATGACCTACAATGACTGGTGCACAAAAGGCCCAAGGATGCTATTTTCTCAGCCAGTTGAGCGCGTCTGTGATTCAGAACTGTGGAAAGGGAAAACATGTTCAAAAGAATATCTAGAAAAGACTAACTTCTGCTTGTCAAATAAATGTTTTAATTTACTAGTAAAACAAGTTGTCCGGAAGTACTTAAAACATTTTGAGTACAAAAATGCCATTAATAAACATGGTACAACTGAGCATGCACACACACACACACACACACACACACACACACACACACAGTTGCTTACAAGTATTAGGCATTTTGCCATTAAATGTAAAGACTTAAAGGTAGAGAAAATTTCCTTGTTGTTCCTTTTCTGCAATTTTGGTTATAGTTTTCTGAAAATTAATGAAGAATTCCTATTAATGGTATGTATGGATAGAGACAATGGTGTCTGACTCCTTTTTCTCATTGGGCAACTCTATACTTTCAGACGGTAAAGACTTTGCCTTCAGTGCAGGAGACATGGGTTCAATCCCTAAGATCCCCTGGAGAAGGGAATGACAACCCATTCCAGTATTCTTGCCTGGCAAATTCCATGGACAGAGGAGCCTGGTGGGCTACAGTCCACAGGGTTGCAAACATTCAGGTACAACTGAGCCACTAACACTTTCACCGTATACGTATAAAATTCCAGTCAATACTTAACCTTCAATTGCCCTTGGCAGTTAGAGATGAGGTTGCATAATAAATGAAATACATGGATGATTAAAAGGGATATTTTTAAAAATAAAAAGCAATTATGAGAGAGGGGATAAAAGCAGCATTAGTGCAATATTTACTTACTGAGTAGCATAGAATAAAACTGGCTCATGAGTTTAACATTCTTGAATTGATCTTATTTTCTTTTAATAGATTTCCTAATTATCTGGATCCCGATTTCCCTTATTTGTATAAATACATCAACTAGGTTGATGGAAGAGGGATTGAAAAATCTCTGTTCTGTCCATTTGTGAATTAAACTTAATATATGTGAGTATGTGAAAGAAGAATTTTCAGACTGGGCTGGACTTTATGAAGGCACATGGTAAAGCTGTTCACAGGGGGATTTGAAGAGTTACAGATCAAGGTTTATTACATCAAATGCGAACCAATACATTCTCTCTCTGCCATTAGAGCTTCCTTCTAGATTTCAGCAATCAAAACTCTTCCTGTGGAGAACACATGTAGTATGATTTTTCTCACATTCTATAACACCACGCTGTGGATCTTGCTTACAGGAGTGAATTCCACAACTCATGTTATGACCGAGCAAAGAAAACTATTGTCAATATTTCTTAGAATAAGTATATTTTAAAAAGAAATAAATATCCTAATACATTTGATGAATTTTCTATGGAAAGCAGAATGGAAAGTAATTTGGAATATGAGAAGCAATAAAATACACAAGCCGAATCATGACTCATTCCTTATTGCTTTTGCCTAAAAGTGGAAAATTCCTATCATCAGTTAAGCCTGTATATTAGAATATATATGTATAATAATGTATATTGGTAGTTCAATAGAAGTGTATGTATGTACCTAAAAATACCTCAAAAGCATTGATTACCAGGGCTTCTGACTCACTTGGGTGGAGGCCACATACTGCTTGTCCCGCAGTCTCTTGCCTGCTCTTCCTTCTGCATCGTTACTCATTTCCTCTCCCTGTTTAGGGTGTTTTCGTTTGTAGCTCCAGACCTTTTTGGAGTCTACCTGGTTCTGCCATTTTGTCTCATTGAACCAGTCTTCATTATTTTTCATGTCTAGAAACTGAGAATAAAAAGAGCAACTAACAGAAGAAATTACTGCTTTCTTGGATTCCATTAGTCCAGTCCATTGAATTTGGTATATATGGTACCTTATACTTAAGATGTTTTAGATAAAAAGACTTTTAGGTACTCTTGTCTTTCAGTAGATCAGAAACAAATTAAAGGGTAAAAGAGATTATGTTCTTTCTGTCAGTGAGTGTAATTGTCTCCACAAAGTGATTAATGCTTATCGTAATAAAAGAGTAGCCAAGCAAAAAGTTATTTGCACAAAGCACAAAAATACAAGTGTATTACAAAGAAAAAAACAAAAATTTTGTTTTCCTGACAGAATTGTTTCTTTATACTGATAATGTTATTCAGTTTAGCAGAGTTTATCTGATAAGTGTTCCATAATTTTGTACTAGTGTCATACAAAAAAAGACCAAGAACTGTGCTGAAAACATATTGACTTTTTCTGTCCACATCTCTTGACCTGTTTACGAATTTGAGATTCTAGAGTAGCACCCCCTTTTTAAAACTATTTTTATTTATCTTCACTTTCCTGGTGTGTCATTATCAAAATTCTTCTAGTGCTTTGATGACTCAAGCTACTTTCTTTCCTTTCCTGAATCCTTTAAAAAAAAAATCCCCCCTTGATTCTGTTTCAGGTCCATTTTATCCCTCTCTGGTAATTCTTTTGATGCAAATATCAAATTTAAACCAATCAAATCAACAACTAATTCTGGTTATTTCTAAGCAGTGGTATTATGGGAGACTTTCTAAACTCTAAAATATTTGATTATTTGCAAATAGTCTGTGTTGTTGTGAAAATTAAAAGTACCGAAAACATTTGGAAGACCTAACTGGTAGTTGATAGTTCATTACCTCCACCATAGTTTGGCCCCAGGTAAATAACAGGGAGGGAACACAGCCCCTGTGTTTCTGTCCATCAACAGAAAATTGGATTAAAGATTTAGTGAACATGGCCCCCCCCCCCATCAGAACAAGACCCAATTTTCCCCTCAGTCAGTTTCTTCCATCAGGAAGCTTCCATAAGCCTCTTATCATCCTCCATCTGAGGGCAGACAGACTGAAAACCACAATCACAGAAAACTAACCAGTCTGAGACAGACTGAAAACCACAATCACAGAAAACTAACCAGTCTGAGCACATGGACCACAGCTGTGTCTAATTCAATAAAGCTATCAGCCATGCCATGTAGGGCCATCCAAGATGGTTGAGTCATGGTGGAGAGTTCTGACAAAACGTGGTCCACTGGAGAAGGGAATGGCAAACCACTTCAGTATTCTTGCCCTGGGAACCCCTTGAACAGTATGAAAAGGCAAAAACATAGAACACTGAAAGATGAACTTCCCAGGATAGTAGGTGTCCAATATGCTACTGGAGATGAGAGGAGAAATACCTCCAGAAAGAATGAAGAGACGGAACCAAAGTGAAACATCAGCCAGCTGTGGATGTGACTGGTGATAGAAGTGAAGTCCAATACGGTAAAGAGCAGTATTGCACAGGAACCTGGCATGTCAGGTCCATGAATCAAGGCAAAATGCAAAGGTTAAACAGGAGATGGCAAGAGAGAACACCAGCATTTTAAGAATCAGTGAACTGAAATGGACTGGAATGGGTGAATTTAACTCACATGACCATTGTGTCTACTACTGTGGGCAAGAATCCCTTAGAAGAAATGGAGTAGCCATCATAGTCAACAAAAGAGTCTGAAATCCAGTACTTGGATGCAATTTCAAAAACAACAGAATGATCTCTGTTCATTTCCAAGGCAAATCATTCAATATCATGGTAATCCAAGTCTGTGCCCTGACCAGTGATGCTGAAGAAGCTGAAGTTGAATGGTTATATGAAGACCTACAAGACCTTCTAGAACTAACAACCCAAAGACATGTCCTTTATAGGGGACTGGAATGTGGAAGTAGGAAGTTAAACAGCTGGAGTAACAGGCATATTTGGCCTTGAAGTACAGAATGAGCAGGGCAAAGTCTAATAGAGTTTTGCCAAGAGAACACACTGGTCATCGCAAACACCCTCTTCCAAAAACACAAGAGAAGAGTCTACACATGACCATCACCATGTATCAATATCAAATTCAGATTGATTATATTCTTTGCAGCCAAAGATGGAGAAGCTCTATACAGTCAGCAAAAACAAGACTGGCAGCTGACTGTGGCTCAGATCATGAACTCCTTATTGCCAAATTTAGACTTAAACTAAACCATTCAGGTATGACCTAAATCAAATCCCTTATGATTGTACAGTGGAAGTATCAAATAGATTCAAGGGATTAGGCCTAGAGAACTATGGACAGAATTCCATGACCTTGTACAAGAGGCAAGGATCAAGACCATCCCCAAGGAAAAGAAATGCAAAAAGGCAAAATGGTTTTCTGAGGAGGCCTTACAAATAGCTGTAAATAGAAGAGATGGGAAAGGCAAAGGAGAAAAGGAAAGGAAAGATATACCTATTTGAATGCAGAGTTCCAAAGAATAGCAAGGAGAGATAAGAAGGTCTTCCTCAGCAATCAATGCAAAGAAATAGAGGAAAACAATAGAATGGGAAAGACTAGAGATCTCTTCAAAAAGATTAGAGATACCAAGGGAATATTTCGTTCAAAGATGGGCACAATAAAGGACAGAAATAGTATGGGCCTAACAGAAGCAGAAGATATTAAGAAGAGGTGGCAAGAATATACAGAGTGAAGTGAGTGAAGTCACTCAGTCATGTCCGACTCTTTGTGACCCTGTTGTAGCCCACCAGGCTCCTCCGTCTATGGGATTCTCCAGGCAGGAATACTGGAGTGGGTTGCCATTTCTTTCTCCAGGGGATCTTCCTGACCCAAGGATCGAACCCAGGTCTCCTGCATTGTGGGCAGATGCTTTAACGTCTGAGCCACCAGGGAAGTCAGAATATACAGAAGAACTATACAAAAAACATCTTCACGACCCAGATAATCATGATGGTGTGATCACTCACCTAGAGCCAGAAGGCAAAGTCAAGTGGGCCTTAGGAAGCATCACTATGACCAAGGCTAGTGGAGATGATGGAATTCCAGTTGAGCTATTTCAAATGCCAAAAATGAGGCTGTTAAAGTGCTGCACTCAATATGCCAGCAAATATGGAAAACTCAGTAGTGGCCACAGGACTGGAAAAGGTCAGTTTTCATTCCATCCCAAAGAAAGGCAATGCCAAAGAATGCTCAAACTACCATACAATTGCATTCATCTCACGTGCTAGTAAAGTAATGCTCAAAATTCTCCAAGCCAGGCTTCAGCAATACATGAACCGTGAACTCCTTGATGTTCAAGCTGGTTTTAGAAAAGGCAGAGAAACCAGAGATCAACTTGCCAACATCTGCTGGATCATTGAAAAAGCAAGAGTTCCAAAAAATATCTACTTCTGCTTTATTGACTATGCCAAAGCCTTTGACTGTGGACCACAACAAACTGGATAATTCTTCAAGAGATGGACATACCAGACCACCTGACCTGCCCCTTGAGAAATGTGTATGCAGATCAGGATGCAAGAGTTAGAACTGGACATGGAACAACAGACTGGTTCCAAATAGGAAGAGGAGTACATCAAGGCTGTATATTGTCACCCTGCTTATTTAACTTATATGCAGAGCACATCATGTGAAACACTGGGCTGGAAGAAGCACAAGCTGGAATCAAGATTGCTGGGAGAAATATCAATAACCTCAGATATGCAGATGACACCACACTTATGGCAGAAAGTGAAGAAGAACTAAAGAGCCTTTAGATGAAAGTGAATGAGGAGAGTGAAAAAGTTGGCTTTAAAGCTCAACATTCAGAAAACTAATATCATGGCATCTGGTCCCATCACTTTATGGCAAATAGATGGGGAAACAGTGGAAACAGTGGCTGACTTTATTTTTTTGGGCTCCAAAATCACTGCAGATGGTGACTGCAGCCATGAAATTAAAAGACGCTTGCTCCTTTCATAGAAGAAAAGCTATGACCAACCTAGACAGCATGTTAAAAAGCAGAGACATTACTTTATCAACAAAGATTCATCTAGTCAAAACTATCGTTTTTCCAGTAGTCATGTATGGATGTGAGAGTTGGACCATAACGAAAGCTGAGAAGCGAAGAATTGATGCTTTTGAACTGTGGTGTTGGAGAAGACTCTTGAAAGCCCCTTGGCCTGCAAAGAGATCCAACCAGTCCATCCTAAAGAAAATCGGTCCTGAATATTTGTTGGAAGGACTGATGCTGAAGCTGAAACTCCAATAATTTGGCCACCTGTTGGGAAAAATTGACTCATTGGAAAAGACTCTGATGCTGGGAAAGATTCAAGGCAGGAGGAGAAGGGGATGACAGAGGATGAGATGGTTGGATGGCATTATGGACCTAATGGAGATGAGTTTGAGTAAACTCCAGGAGTTGGCAATGGACAGAGAGGCCTGGTGTGTTGCAGTCCATTGGGTCGCAAGGAGTCAGACATGACTGAATGAACTGAACTGAACTGAACTGGTAGTTGAGGTCTTAGATCTTTTTCAGCAGAAGATGGATATCTGTTTCTTTATTTTTCTCTCCCTCTGAGTCAACTGGTTTAGGAAATGGTAACCCACTCTAGTATTCTTGCCTGGAAAATTCAGGAACAGAGGAGCCTGGCAGGCTGCAGTTTGTGGGGTCCCAAAGTGTCAGACATGACTGAGCCCAATGCACTTCTGGGTCAAAGTTTAAGGCATCTGCTCATTACATTCCAGGGGCCTTCAGAGTGGGGCCCAGGTTGTTCCCACCAACTTACCATCACTATGATGCTGTCATCATTCCCTGCTTCATTTCTGCATTTATAGATTCCCCTGCTGCCTTACAATGTCTCCCCTGAGGTTTTGTTGCTTTATACACTTATGAGTTATCTCAATGTTATTTATTTATTTTTAAAATTTGATTTGTAAGTTCTCACACGTCTTCAGACTAGTGAGAGTGGCAGTGGTGGTGCTGTGCTCAGTGTGTCCGACTCTGTGCAACCCTCTGACCGTGTGTAGCCTGCCAGGCTCCTCTGTCCATGGGATTCTCCAGGCAGGAATACCAGAATGGGATGACAGGCCCTCTTCCAGCAGTCTTCCTGACCCAGGGATCTAACCTGCCTCTTTTACATTTCCTAAACTGGCAGGTGAGTTGTTTACCACTGCACCCCCTGTGAAGCCCATGGTGAAAGCAGTGATGGTAAAATATAAACCAGATTATTTCTCTCCCCTCAAACACTTCCAATATTTTTTGTTTGCCAGTTCATCTGAATACAAAAGATTTTTTGCAATCTTTAATCTAATTTTAGAATTGAAAGCAGGGTTCACAACAGATTATTCCCAGTAGTTGAAGGGAAGTGAAATCAAGCCAAATGACTATCAGCCCATAAACCGAATATAGTATGTATGTGTGTATCAGTTCAATTCAGTTCAGTCGCTCAGTTGTGTCCGACTCTTTGTGACCCTGTGAATCACAGCACGTCAGGCCTCCCTGTCCATGACCAGCTTTCAGAGTCCACCCAAAACTATGTCTATCGAGTTGATGATGCCATCCAACCATCTCATCCTCTGCTGTCCCCTTCTCCTCCTGCCCTCAATATTTCCCAGTATCAGGGTCTTTTCCAATGAGTCAGCTGGTGGCCAAAGTATTGGAGTTTCAGCCTCAACATCAGTCCTTCCAGTGAACACCCAGGACCGATCTCCTTTAGGATGGACTGGTTGGATTTTCTTGCAGTCCAAGGGACTCTCAAGAGTTTTCTCCAACACCACAGTTCAAAAGCATCAATTCTTTGGTGCTCAGCTTTCATCACAGTCCAACTTTCACATCCATACATGACCACTGGAAAAACCATAGCCTTGACTAGAAGGACCTTTGTTGGCAAAGTAATGTCTCTGCTTTTGAATATGCTTTCTAGGTTGGTCATAACTTTCCTTCCAAGGAGTAAGCGTCTTTTAATTTCATGGCTGCAATCACCATCTGCAGTGATTTTGGAGCCCCCTTGTGTGTGTGTGTGTGTATACACACAATGGAATATCATTTAGCATAAAAAGGAATAAAATTTTGTTATATGCTACAGTAGTAATGAACTTTGTAAACACGTTAAGTGAAATGTCAGTTGCAACAAATAATGAGAATTCCATCTATATGCAATACCTAGAATAGTCAAATTTATAAGAGAGAGAAAGACTGTTTACTAGGGTCTAGGGGGAGGAGGGAAATGGGGAGTCATTAATGAGTACAGAGTTTCAGTTTGGGAATAAAAAAGTTCTGGGAATAGATAGTGGTGATGATTACACAAGGATGTGAATGTATTTAATACTGAATTCTACATTTAAATGACTAAATGGACAAAGTTTATGTTACACATATACTAGAACAATACATAACACCTTGAAAAAATATTAAAAATGTAACATAAATCACTTAAGCATCTACTTATCTGTCTGCATATGACTCTCAAATTATATCTCCAGGTCTGAATAATATTTTGATAATTCTTTTCTTCTGCTCTATCTTCTGGAAATGTAAATTCTAAAACCTGATTGTTAGAAGAAGAAACAAAAGAAAATAGGGTTATGAGTTAAAAAAAAATACAAACATCAAGGGCAACATTGCATATTTGAAATCCAAAATGTTTCTGTAGCATCTCTGTGGAGCCCTGGGCTAGGTGTTTTCATTCATTCATCCATTCAGTTCAGTATTCCAGTCCTCCTTCAGGTTCTAGGGTCCAGCACTAAATGAGAGAGACAAGATCTCTAACCTAAAAGGCCATTTCACATACTAACAAGTGCTGTGAAGGAAGATAAAAGCTGGAGAAGGTGATGTAGTGTGTTGTGTGTGTGTTTGTGTGTTTGCACGTGCATGTGTACTTGTGTTAGATGAAATAGTGATACAGAAGGGAGGTTAAAAAAAAACAGAAGAATCATGGTCATTTGAATAACATCTGTACTCCAACAGTGCTGCCATGGTTTCTGATGATGGTGGTGATAATCCTTAAAATCCAGCGAGGATTCCATTAAGGAGAATCACATATATACACAGCTTTCTCTTTCACTTGGGCCTCTGAAAACATGGCTTTGATTATATATCTTTGCAAGAATGATAAAAACTCATATATCAATTCATGTATATGAACTGCATCATTTCAACTTATTACACCTGTTACTGTGTTGCTCTGCCAAGTCTCTTTCAGTAATAGTGGCAAAAGGAAAAATATTTCCTCACCTCACCAGGTGTGCATTTTCCTAAGTAGGTCTCTTCTTATGATTCACCCCATGAGATATTTATTGCTATGGCCTTTTGTTGCCCATGAGAGCCTGAGTTTATAGAGTTTATTATGATTAGAGTATGTTCTTTAAAAACAAAACTGTGTTTACCTTATGATACTTTCTTCAGTGTCTAAAACACAGTGTCCTATCGGTAAATATTTCTCAAATTGAACTGAATCCATAATTTGAAAGTTTAGTTTTACGTAGACTTTTAGGGATAGAATTTAGGGAGAGAATTTCATAGTTGTATTTTTATTTTTTCTTCCTTTGGAATTATTATAATTAAAAATGTAGTACTTTTGGGTGTGTAGGTGTACAGAGGTCTAAAAGCTAAAAGACATGTCCCATGGAAAGCTTGTTGACTTTCTGCCCATTTGTTACTGAGAATGAATGAAGCTGTCCCCTAACTTGCAAGTATGTGAGGTGCCCATTCTCTCTCTGAAGGTTTTCAGATTCATCTTTATTCTGTCTTGATGGAATCTTGAACCTTTTTCAGAGGTCAGTAGAGGGATGGATTTGGATGTCAGATTCTCACGTTTTTATTTTTTGTGTTTTGGGAGAAATTCCAAGGAGGCTGTGGAAACTCTTCTGATCAAAGAATAAATCACTTTACAAGCCCTTGTCTTGATGATGACTTCTTCCTGCAGTTATGGCCTCTTAAAAGTTTATTCAGGGACTGAATTGTTTTATTTATTGAACTGGACAGGAAATAATTTGAAATCACTCATATTATTCCATATAATTGCATTAAAATTTATCTCTATGGCAAAAAATTTCTAAGGTATTCCTTAATGCATTCGTCAAACTTCATATTTATAACTAGTTTGAAAACCAAAAGTTTTCTCTCATACCACCAATCAGAACAAAAACATGTCTGTTCCTTGAATGCCAGAATTACCCAGGGTTTTGCCTTTAGCCTTCCTGTACTACAGGCCATCTCACACACTACCCAAATTTTTAAAAATTCCTACTAATTGTGCCAGTCATGACCATTTTCTTACTTCATATAGCTCTTCTCAGTCCTTAGGTTTCTCCTCTTCTCTCATCCTTTCTCTTAGGTTGGATTTTGTGACTGGTTTCCCAAATTAGTCTCTTACCAACAGCCCTTGATTCTTGTGTATGCTAAATCCCATGGACAGAGGAGCCTGGTAGGCTTGTCCGTGGGATTGCAAAGAGTTGGACATGATTGAGCGACTGAGCAGAACACGCACACGTTCATCAACTACCTGCAAAATCCTTATCCTGGATTGTTGCTGTGATTCACTTTCTCTGCCCTCCTATCCAGGCAGCTGAATCTACCAAAAAATATCACATAAACTTGGACATTGACCTGTACAAAAATATGGTCCCCAGTTTAATCAGTCATTGTAACATGGTCCCTCATTTCAGTATATTTTCCCAGTGTTTTCAAAGAATAATTTAAGCATATGTCACGTTTCTCATGTAACTTGTTCAGCCTTTTCCTCTTGCCAGATAATGACCTCTTGATTTATTGAGAAAATTGTGCCCATCACAGCTGTGTTGCAGACTCTCATTATAATTTGTCCTTCTACCTCTAAGCTATCTACGTCCAGACCAGTCTTAAATGTTTTTTCCCTAAAGCCTGAAGATCTGTCCATTCATGCTATCCTTTGGCTCCATAACCTCCCCATTTTGCTGCACTTTATTCCGCTTTTCAAGGCCCCAATCCTGAAAATTTCAAACTCACTTTTCTAAAGATTTCTTTCCATGCGCCTCTAGGGGTGTTTACATCTCTCCCATTCTAATAAAATGTCCCTTAACCCTAGGATCCCGCTAGTTGTTATTCATTTTTTTTCCTTCTCCTTTCTTACCTGAATTTTACCAAAGAGCAGTCTTCACTTTCTGTCTTTAATCTTCACTTCTCTGAAATTTGATTTCATCCCTAACCACAATATTGAAACTTCTTTTTTAAGATAATGCATATATTTTAGTTTTCCAAACCCAGCAAACATTTATCATCCTTTTTTATTGAAGTATAGTTGATTCACAACATTGTATTAATTTCTTCTGTACAGGAAAATGACTCTCATACACTTGTACTTCTTAATATTCTATTCTATTTATATTCTATTCATTTTTCATCCTTATATTGCTGGAGTGGACATTGGGTATAAAAATACATATTATATGATTGCTGAATCACCTTGACTTTCATTTGGATTTTATACCAAAAACAACTTAAATATCTCTGCAATTTGATGTTCTTATTTAGGTTTGAAAATATATAAACCACAAGATTTTTAAAGATACAAAACAATAGATCATCTACAACAAAAACTACAAAACTAATCACTCCAGGGAAACTATTTAACATGGGTTCTATAGAATTTCCGGAAAAGTTATTGTCATTTTGAAGAGTAATGAAGTAACGTTATGCCTTTAATCCATTAGGAAGTAGTGAGCTAGTTTAAAGAGCTAAGAGGGTCTTTAAAGGCATCATGGTTTTGGTTGTTCTTTGCACCTCATCTTTTCTCATTGACTACTTATAATTTATCCAAGTCTGTAACATATATGGTTTCATAGTCATGAACAATTCTCCTGCCTAAAATATTTGGTAATCATCTTCAGTTCAGTTCAGTTCAGTTGCTCAGTCGTGTCCGACTCTTTGCAACCCCATGAATCGCAGCACACCATACTTTTCTGCACCATATATAGTTTCATAGAAATGATTTAATAATTTCCATCCATACAACATCTGTAAAATCTTTCTCCGCAACCTATCTTTGAACATATTTAAAATTATAAATATTTAGAATCTTTATATAAATTAAACTATAGCCCTTTCTTTTGTTTTCACACTGACTCACCTTATACGTAATGTGAATGGCAGTTAAATAGTTCTTTTATTCTATCACATCCTTTGAGGATGATTTTTTTTTCATAAGCTTCTTTTATATTTGAAAATATTTTCTAGGTAGTTAGACTGCTCATTATTTTGATTATTATTTCACTATTAAAAATGAAGAGAAATATCTTCTATTATTGCTTATATTTCTTCAAAAAGAGGAAAAACCAAAGTTTCTTCCTATTAACAACTAAATTCATGACATGCTTGTCCTGAGATTTAAAAAAAAAATCCAGTACTGTGGAACTTGCCATTTAAGGTAGTGACACAGAGCCCTATTACCCCTTAGTTAAAAGATGTGAAGAAAAACTGATGTCATAGGCTGTGGAGAAACAGGGTGGCCCCTCAGCCAGCTGACCCTCAGTCAGCTTTCTTTGTTACACTGTGCTCAGAAAGTAGTATCATTTCCTTTGTATACTAAAATATGAAAATAATCAAGAGGTACCACTTTTCATTAAGGCAGAACTTATCTTGAAGACAGTTGTGGGAAAAAAAAATCCCAGTATTTCTTTATGCATCAGTTTATATTACTGCCCAACAAATTACTTTTAATTTGAAACCAAGATTTCAAAATAGTTTTAGTGCTTGTTGACTGTAATAAAAAGCTATTACATGGGCAAATAGATGGATGTTCACTGTTAAAAGAAAATAATTATATCAACAGTTGCCTTTTTTGAATAATACATTGTATAATGATGGTCAATGGTTGAACAGCCTTATGAGTAAACACAGGTTTGAGAGTATGTTTATATGTAGAGGCTGATTTAATTGCTTCTAATTTAAAAAAATCACACAGCTTTAGGTACACAGAAGGCTATTTTATTTGTTATAATGCAAAATAACCACTTGAGTATATGTTTTTCAGTTGCTATTATTCTTTTATGCTTCATGTATTAACATTATCCAATAGAGCAATATTATGCAAATAAAATTTCTAACGCATTTTTTTGCTTTGTGTGGATCAGAGTAAATTCAGTATTTTTTGTATTAAATGTTTTTACTGCTTTATTTATCTATTCATCAACTATATATTGACTGCTTACTATGGACGAGATGCAGTGAGATGTCAGAATAGTGGAAATTCAAGATGGAATTTTTCTTAAGCTCAAAATCTTGGTTCCTTCTCTTTGTAATGATATACATGCAAGTATTCAGTTTATTATGAGGAACTGGGGCTGAATTTATCCTGCTCTTGTGAAGAAGAAAGAAAAATCTTCTATGTCAAAAAAGAGAGAATTTGTTACTGAAATTATAAAGGAATGCATCCTGCCCTGTTACTGTTAGAGTCTATGAATACTATCTCCTTGTACCCATAAAATGTCATTTAAGAAATTATTTTTA
>SJYC01045885.1:0-34027 GCA_006408675.1 Madoqua kirkii
AACTGATGCTCAAGTCCTTTATGAAGAAAAAAAGAAATCCCACAGCATATTTTATCATAATAATGAATAGTATTAATACTATCATGATTACTGTCATGATTATTTACTTATTTTTGCCTTTTATTTCATTAAGTAATGTCATTGTCTTAGAAATTTATTACAGCAGGATGAAAGCAAGGACATGTCATTTGGCTGTCTCTGTCAGTTTCCTTTCATCCTGGGGGTGGGGTAGGGGGAAGGTATGGGGGAACCAGTGCCGTGTAGGGAGAATAAAGCTCTTTCTTGGAGGTGGGGGTATTATACTATGAATCCAATTTCATATCTATCTTGTCATCTGTCACTAGATAAAAGAGATATAGGACAGTGGCAAACTCATGTTAAAAAGGCTGTCTTGGGACACCAAAGAGAAAAGTTAATGGACATGGATTTACAAATTATTAATGATTTTTCTTGTCATTTCTTGAAAAATGAAAGCTATGCACGCTGCCTCTCTCCCCAAACAGATTGCATTTTATTTCTCTGCAGTTTGTCCATCAGCCTTCACTCTGACAACATAATCCAGAACTAATCCAGAGCATCGGTTTTCCTTGTTGGCTCTCAGGCAGCCTGCTTAGACAAATCCTGCTACCTGTCAGCCCTCCTGTGGGTGCCAAATCGGCTGCCAGTTTAACCCCTCGGGAAGCAGGGAGACCTGCTGATTTAACCCCAACTTCCCTTTCTGTAATCCACAGTAAATAGGGAGGATGTGAGCAGGCTAACTGTTTTAATCAGGCCTGGATCCTTTGAAATCTGTTTCATATACAGCTTTAAGAACTCAGGTTATGAACATCCTGATGTAAAATCAGATGGCAGTTCTTCCAAAATGTGGACCCTAAAGAAGCAGATGGATCAGATACACTGAAAGGTCTTAATCCTCTAAAGTAGTCTATAGAAACATACACATCACTTCCCTGAGCCAAATTGTGGCTTATAAATACTTCCTAATTGTCAGGATGAGGTCAAAACTGATTTAGGGGGAAAAAAGGGGAAAAATAACCATTTGGGGATTATCAAGATTCACGCTTTGCTAATTTCTAATGTGCTTGTCATAATTTACCATCTCTTTATCCCCTGACTCCCCAATGCATGTCTATGCACACACATTAATTCTTGTTGCATGACAGCGAATTTGAATATTATTTACAGATTGGTCTCAAACGGTTCCAATATGAGCAAATAAGCAGACAAAGTTTTCAAATGAGTAAATATAAATTAATGTTGCACGGCATTTAAATGACTCACATTAATTTGATCAGGAATGAAAACGGAGCACATTGAAGTAAAAAGCCTTTTAAAAATACTCACTTTTTTATTCATAAAGAATACCAACACGCCACTTTATCCTTGTTGGAATTCAAGGCACATCAGTCTATCTGCTCCTGCAGCATCAATAATCCACAGCAGGAGAAAACTTCCATGAACACGGCGTTCCAAGGCACACTTAAAAGTTCCTCTAAGTTTAGCCTTCTGAGAAATGTGATAAAGCTTCAGTCAGCTCTTCCTGTATTAGGAAGGTAAGACACCCAGGTTGATAGGGAGAAGGGAACCATAGCCCACTCCCCAAGGGGAGAAGCAGACCTTCACCACAAACAAGTGGTGGGAATCACTGTGATTCTAACGGGGACCTTTGCTCTTCCTCCATTTAATTGCAGGCTTTTCTTTAAAAGCAAGAAAGACAAGGTTTGCCCCCTCCCTACTTATTTCCTCCCTCAGAGCAGATGACAGATGAGAAAAGTTCATTGTGCAAAACAAACACCCAAGATATGGCTCAGTGTGAGTGCACGTGTACACATACAAACATACACGCCACTCACTTGATGGTTTCTGACCTATTTTTGAAATTAAAAATTTTATTCCTTGTCAGTCAATATGATGACAGATGTCTTTGTGTATGGTCATATCTTAAAATTTATGCAGTAGAAATGAAAACAAGCTTTTTGTTTTTTGAATGCTCAGGTTTTTAAAGTTGAAAATTTACTATTACTTTTGTCTATTTAACACGTATTTGTATTTATTTGAAAACGAAGGTTTGACTTATATTCAAACTTTTTTGGTTTGTTTATGCTAGCATCCTTTTCACCTCTCTCTTTCCATGATCCAGTTTCTTTCTTTCCTTTTACTCCTTTAAGTTCCTATTTGTTTTATTGGTGGTAAAGTTTACTAGGGTGTCAGATAGTAATTTATCATGAAGCAGCAGACTTCCATAGTTAACAAGAGAACTGGGATTAATTGTCAAATAACACCTTGTAAGATAAAGCTTGTTTTAAAGGAGAGCTGTTCCTTTATGTCCTATTTCTTAAGTAGGCAATTATTAAGCTGAAATTTGGAAATAAAATTTGAAATCACAAAGGCAAGTGAAATTGAAAAATTGGGCCATTGGAGTAGAAGTCTTCAAACTTTTATTTAAGACTCTATTGATCACTATTAAAATGTGTTTGAAAGACATCTTTATTACAGCATTGATTCTACGTTCTGTGATAAGATATATCTTAGGGTTGTTGACCCCATGGACTGTAGCTTACCAGGCTTCTCCATCTAAGATATGCCTGGAATTTTCCAGGCAAGAATATGGAAGTAGGTAGCCATTCCTTTTTTCAGAGGGTCTTTCCAACACAGGGATTGAACCTGAATCCCTGCATTACAAGCACTTTTTCCCACCTGAGCCACCAGGGAAGCCTGATAACCCTAGGGTTGTTGAAGGATGGTGATTAAGTCGTTCACTTAGATCCAGAAGCTGAGAAATAAGTAGTTGTGTTGAGGGAGGTGGCTGGGCAGGGTGAGCTTAGAAGAAAGCCAGTTGATTTGGGATGCAGCCATGAGGGGAGAAAAAGTGAATCAAGAGAGAGGATGGCGTGAGCCTTCTGGGAGAAAAGGAGCACATGAGTAGAGGAGAGATGGGAAACTGAGTAAAAAGAGAAAAGAGGCTGGGAAAAGGTCTGTGGCAACACGTTTACATCTTTATAGACTGCTGCTGCTGCTGCTGCTGCTAAGTCGCTTCAGCCCTGTCCGACTCTGTGCGACCCCATAGACGGCAGCCCACCAGACTCCCCCGTCTCTGGGGTTCTCCAGGCAAGAGTACTGGAGTGGGCTGCCGTTAAGGACTAAAATAATCACTTCATTTTCAGAAGCTAGTTTGAGTAATTTTCTGACCGGAATCAGTGTCTTCTGCATGGCAGGCAGCTTGTTTACCATCTGAGCCACCAGGGAAGTCCCAACTACATATGGGCTGAAATGATCACTTCACTTTTAGAAACTAGTTTTAGTAATACAATCTTTGTGCCACATTTAAATCATTAGAAATTTTTCTAAAAAAGACACATACCTTAGCACATGTATGCCAAATATAAGAAAAATCAATGGATAGTTATGCCAAGTCACAAAGGTTAAGAGTATAAACTGTAGAGTTGGGCTGGCTAGGTTTGAAAGTCAGCTCTGCCACCCACTAGCTAGTTATGCAGGAAGGTACTTATTGTCTATGCTTCATTCTTCTCTAAAAAATGGGAACTACCTATTCCATAATGTAGCTGTTCAGATTATGTGAAATAATATATATGTAATTCTTAAATGGAGTTTGGCCTAAAGAATGAGCTCGGGGGTGGTATAACTGTGACTCCCAAGTCCAAATGCACTTAAAACACATTTAAATTTCCAGATTAGAAGTTTATAGTCAGGAATCATAGCTTGATACTTTGCTAATGAAAATATTGAGTTGTTTAAGGTTCGTATTGGATGGAATATTTAAAATCTCTGTATCAGAATTTTATCCAGAGCTTTAGAGCTTTAGAAAATAGTGCTGATCCTTTGGGATACTGAGTAAATTGATTTTAAAACACTCATATACTACTTTGACCTGAGATTTTTCAGGGCTTAAGTTGACCTACTTCTTGTTTGTGTTTGACTTATTTACTCAGTGAAGAACACATTGTTTTCAGAACGGTTGTAAGTAAAGTGCCAGGATACGTCGTTAAAGCTATATATTAAATAGAAACACAAAGAAAATCTATAACCACACTGAGAAACACAGCTTCATGGGTTTCTATTTGGTTTTTATGATATAAAGCAACTTCAGCTTGAGCAGTCATGCTGTTTAAAATACATTGACTGCTGTACAGTTGATGAATATGTTGTAAACAAATGCTGAAAATGTTAGGTCATTTTTGATCATCTTTCCTTTCTAAAGTACCAGCTGTAAGACGCTATCTGGTTATCGATCACATTTCTTATCAGCTCTGCACATTATGGTATGTTTGTAGTTGGTACATAATCTAAACAGTACTGGCCTAATTCATTGACCTTTGAAATCTGGGTCTAAATAGCAGTAAAACAAGAAGACTGATCACACTTAAAGAAGTTTAACTTGGTCTGTCTGGTGAAATTTGAAATGATCACAGCTCAGAAAGTAAATTAGGTAGTACAATTTGTTCGAGGAAAAAAACTAGTGTTCAAATTGATAGATGCAAATAGAATTTGAGCTTTAAATTTTTAAGTCAATTACTTTTTCACAAAAGAGCTAGACTCATTTATTAGAACTGATCTGAGACCAATCTTGGTCAGAATTTTGCCTCTTCTTTCAGTCAGGGGATAATAGGATAGCCTTAGAATGGCTGATTTTAATTTGGGATGAAATATCTCAAAACTTAAAGATTTTTGTGGTCTCAGCTTTTAGAACTAAAATTTGTTTGGTATTTGAAACACATCTGATTCAGTGACACACATAAAGCTTTTTACTAAATGAATTCAAAGTTCATATTTAAAAGGTAAAAATAATCACAAATTAAAAACAGAAGAGAGGAAAGACTAAGTAGAGCCGATGAACTAATGGCAATCTTTAGTGAACACATTTCTGCATTCTTCACCAGCTCCCAGCAGTTCGACTTTTTTTAATGTGATCACACACTACTCACATGTAACAGGCTTCTAAAATTTGTCCTGACATTATTACTTTTACTACCTAAAAGTATTCTTTTGTATAGATTTACAATAAATAAAATAAATCAGTCTTCTTTTTAGGATAAGATTGTTTTCAAGTTTTCACTGTCTTGACCATTCAGGTGCATGAAATCTTTGCATCATTTCATTCTTATTTTCTTATTATACACTCTTAGGAGTGAAATGGATAGGCTAGATGGTATCCATGTTTAAACTTCAATATTTATACTATACAACCTTTAAAAAGGTATATTGGTTTATACTTTAATGTCCTTTGTACATTATTGTTAGCTTCCATATTCCATTACACTAATTATTTTTCTTCTTTTTTATTTTCTAATCTGACCAAAAAAAAAAAGCTATTTTATTTGTTCTTGTTTGACTGCGAGAATGAACACCTTTTCAAATTGATTGGTCATTTCATTACTTTCCTGACTGTTTATTTGCTGTTGCCCACTTTTCCAGTGAGCTGTAAAACTTTTTCTAAAGTAAAATCCTCTACTACAACTATATCTCTAAAAATTTCTGGAAGACTAAAAAATTTCTGACAATATTTTCCTTATACATTTTGAGACGATTAATTACTGAATTTTATGACTGTTATGCATTTATTTAGGAAGGACTGTGCTGTTTTTATATAAAAATGACCTTCTTAATGCAGTGTGGGAGACCTGGGTCCGATCCCTAGGTTGGGAAGATCCGCTGGAGAAGGGAAAGTCTACCCACTCCAGTATTCTGGCCTGTAGAATTCCATGGACTCTATAGTCCATGGTGTCGCAAGAGTTGGACATGACTGAGCTTTTCACTTTCACAACCTTCTTAAGCAATAATGGTATTTTTCCTTTAATTATTCTTTTGTTAATATTGTTTGCTAGATCTTTAAAAATCTTTCCACTCCTAACTCTCCCACACCATTTATTTAGGGATACATCTATTTGCTTAGCATTTCTGCATGTGTCTAAGTAAGGCAACATTTTACTGGTTTATAAGTGGCTCTCAGTCAGAGTGTTGGTGTGAAGATAAGAATAATGTCAAAAATGCATTTGAAACTATTATGTTTTTGTGTATGTTTGATAATATTATGTAACACTGACATTATCTATTCCTTAAGAGATCAAAGTAGCTTCTCAGGAAGGTTATTTTGGTCTGAAGCTATCTGAGGACACAATCTCTGACATACTTTCAATTTATGTAATTTTTTTCTCTCTTTAAGTTCTCTACTTTATAAGCCAACTTTTGAGGTATATATATATATATTTTAAAATTGTATAAAATTTCAAATTGATTAGTACTGGAATATATAGAATACTGTCTGAAAATCTTTAAAATCTCCTCTCTTTGTTGTTATACATCTTGTCTCATTCTGATTTTTGGTTATTTGTGTATACTCTTTTTCATTTACCAGAATTCTGTCCCTTTTGTTTGCGAATGTATTAGTCTTAATGATTCTAATGCTAATACTATTTTGATTTATAATTCACTATTCTGTTATTTTAAATATTTTATTACTCCTGACTGGGATCTCACATATGGTATTATGAATAGTAAAGTTAGCATGTGCTAGCTGTGTGATTTTGCAAAAGGTACAAACTTTTAAACTCTCTGAGCCTGTTTCCTATGTGCAAAATTTGGACTGGTATCTATGTCATTAAGTCAGAATTAAAAGTGGAAACTATTATAACATGTTTAAACAGGGTGGTTGTTTTAAAAAGACACTTCTATTGACATTATTAATGTTACATGAAATAATTATAATGCTTTAAGTTAAATGCTTAGTTCATGAATTTGTATTTCATAATGATTACCCTTAAGGCTGAGCATTTGTTTTTGTTAAGTTTTGGTTCTTCTCCTAAGTGTTGAAATGTAGTGTTTTCAATTTTATTATTTCCTGAATTTCTTACTGTGGCTTTAACATTTATTATTTAACTCAATAATGATTTAGATGAGCTTTAAAAGATTCCAGTAGGGCTCTCTCTTTTTGGCTTAAATTTTGTTATTAATTTTCCATTTTTCTTGTATAGAGATAATGGGGTTTATACATTCTTGGAAGCTGGGGATGTACTGAGATTTTCTTATGGCTCACTCTGCATATTTGTGTGCATGCATGCCAAGTTGCTTCAGTTGTGTCTGACTCTTTGTGATCCTATGGACTGTAGGGTCCACGAGGCTCCCCTGTCCATGGCATACTCCATGAATACTACTCAGCCATAAAAAAGAATGGAATATTACCATTTGCAGCAACATATATATATATGTGTGTGTGTGTATATATATATATATATATATATATATACACATTTTCTTAGATTAGTCATGTATTGATGGGCATTTGGGTTGTTCTCATGTCTTAGCTGTTAGAAATAGTGTGCTATGAATATTAGGGTGATATATATTTTCAAATTATAATTTTGATCTTTTATGAATATATGCCCAGGAGAGGGATTGTTGGATCATATGATAGTTCTAGTTTTAGTATTTTAAGGAACTTCCATACAGTTTTCTATAGTGGCTGTACCAATTTACATTCCTACCAACAATGTAGGAGAATTTCCTTTTCTCCATCCTCTTCCCAGTTATTGCTACAGACATTTGGATGATGGCTATTTTGACTGGAATGAAGTGATACCTCATTGTAGTTTTGAGCTGCATTTCTTAATAGTTAGCAATGTTGAGTATTTTCTCATATGCCTGTTGGCCATCTGTGTCTTCTTTGAAGGAAACACCTATTTAGGTCTTGTGACTCCATTTTTTTTTTTATTAAGTTGTTTGCTTTGATAGAGTTGTATGAGCTGTGTGATGTTTTAGATATTAACCCTTTGTCACTCAAATTATTTGCAAATATTTTCTCCCACTTTGTAGGTTGTCTTTTCATTTTTTTGATAGTTTCCTTTGATGTAGATAAGTTGCCGTTTTAAAAGGTAGATATTATAGTCAGAGAAACTTGCTGCACTTTTGAAAACTTGTATGGATTTCCTGGCCATTTCTCTCTTTAGAACAGAGAACTTGATTCATTTGTTTTCAGTTTTATGTCTCAATGACAAATTCTGGACAGCTGAAAAGTTCTACTTAACATCCTGTTGATTTAGATTTCTTTCTTTCTTTTTTTTTTTTTTGATGTTCTATGAGACTTTGAGAGAGGCTGGTTCAGAGTAAATGAGAGACAAAAGAAAATCAAAACAAACAAAAAATAAAGTTGAAACTAGATTTGTTTTCTTTTAAAACTGAAAACCACAACAAAACTCTTCACTAAGGACTGAGATATTGTGAATCCAAAGAGAAAAAGTGGGAAACAGATTTGTGCAGTTATAAAAATTAGTCTCCTCATTTAAATAAAATAGAGCTTTCTCCAGATTAATTCTATTCATAGTCTTTTATGAGCCATGCAAAGACCATATATCTATTCATTTATTAATTATTAATTAATCAAATCATTCATTCATTTATCAAAAAGCACTGATCTACAAGAAGCAACATATGGTGGGTTATGAATATAGTGGTGTGGAGATATTTAAAGATAAATATTTCAGTGATTAAATACAGATGTGGAAAAATTTTTATTTTCTCAGCAGCTGGTATAAAACTTTGTTTTATGAAGAGATTCCTGCCATTCATGCCTCCTAATGCTGATGTGAGGATAATCTGATAAGGACCTTCCAAAGTCTGGTTATCTTCTGGTACCCACACTGCCTAAGGATGAGCGAGCCCTCTTCCTTGTAGAGGGGCAGCTGGACATTGCAGCGGCCCCTCTGGTTGACTGAGCACCATGCAGGGAAAGCAGGAGAGGGTGAGAAGCCTGAGGCAGGGACCAGCTGAGACAAGGACTCAAGGACAGGAAAGAGCTCAGAGGGTTTTCAAATAATTTTAAAAACTGCTTGTAGTGTGTTATACTGTAAAATACGTACCTACTAGTTATAAGTGTCTCTGTAAAAAATTTTGTTTCTTATTGCTTAACTGTTAATTTGTCAAATGGACTTTTGAGGAAATGATAAAAAAATGTAGTCTTGCCTACAAGTTGGTGCAAGTTTAAAAGGGAGATGGTCCCATAGAATTTTGGAAACCAAAGAAGAAAAGGAAATCTGACATTTGGATAATAAACCAAAATTTTTGATGTGACATACATATCTTCTCCATAGAAGTTTAGAAAAATCAAAAAAAATTATTCTCTGCTGTTTAATTAGAAGATCCATGGAGACAGTGGCATTTGAAGGCTTTCCCTGGAAAGTAAGTGTGACCACTAGGGAGATATGAGGACATTTTCAGCAGGAAGAAGGAAGTGGGTATATTTGAGAAAGTGGACATCAGGTATGTTTAGAGAAAACAGGGTATTTCAGAACTTAAAGTTTGTTCAGAACTTAAAGACAGTGTAGGAGTTCTAAAAGATGTCGGATGTACATAAATGAAGATTTAACATGTTCCTAAATGTTATATTAATTACCAGATATAATACTAATATGTTCTTTGCCAAGTTACCAGGTATATTAAAGGTAATTCTTATGAAAACCTAAGGTTTGTTTTAGTAAACAAAGTGGTCTTAAAGTTTATCTAGATTAATAAATATATGAAAATTTATTCAAAAATGCAATTATAAAACACCAAATACTGATGAATGACTTAGCATTTTGGTAGAATAGTCAGATCCATGTATTAAGACTCCTTGAATAGGACTGATGGGGGTAAATAAACCTTAGAGTTAAATTGTGGAGGAAACAATTTTTCAATAGATAGTTTTGTCAAAAAGATCATTTTGAAAAAAAGATAATCTAAGCCCTAAGGAGATCAAACCAGTTAATCCTAAAGGAAATTAATCCTGAATATTCATTGGAAGGACTGATGATGAAGGTGAAGCTCCAATACTTTGGCCACCTGATGCAAAGAGCTGACTCATTAGATAAGACCGTGATGCTGGGAAAGATTGAAGGCAGAGGAGAAGGGGACGACCGGGGATGAGATGCTTGGGTGGCATCACCGACTCAATAGACATGAATTTGAGCAAGCTCCAGGAGATGATGAAGGACAGGGAAGCCTGGCGTGCTCCAGTCCATGGGATGGCAAAGAATCAGAAATGACTGAGTGACTGAACAACAACAAGCCCCAACATTTCACATCTTATATTAAAAAAAATCAAGTAGAATCAAATAGTTAAAAAATATAGAAACGCTTAAAAATAAACAGAATGTAATAATAAACTTTTATTTTGAAGAAAAAGGCTGTCAAATTATAGAAGCAACTGAAGTCATCACAGATTTGAAGGTCTATGGTTGATGTCAATATACAAATAGAGTGTAAATACACAGGACTTAATTCAGTAGGAATTTGAAGGAAAGAGAGTCTGTTTTGGGACTAGAACTGGTTCTTTAATGGCAGGAAAGCATTTGTTTAGCAAAGGGGACGTGGGCAGGAAGGTGAGTTGAAGTAACCTGGAGCTGTGGCAGACATTCGTGGGACAGAGTGGTTCTGCAGGAGCAGAGTATGCTGTTGGGAACAGCTGAGAGGCTAGATTAAGAAAAGCTTTGAGAATCAGTCTCAGGAATGTGTGCTGTGGTATGAAACCATTTGGAAGGTGTTGTGAGGAATTGGGCATGATATCAAGATTGGGGAGAAACTTGCTTTATTTTTATTTTAAATTAGTTTCTATTTGCTTACATGATGTTTTGCCTTTTCAATATGAAACTCCAGAGAGGAAAAGTCAAACTTTTCCTTCCATAAAAATCTTTTTGTGACTCCTTGTTCTGAGTGGAAAAGGTGCAGTATCCTCATAGCAGTTAAATCAACATTAGACCCCAAATGACAGGAATTGAGTAAGTACTTGGCATAATCGTTTTGTGCCATTTATTCCTGATTGAGTGCATTTTCATCTAATGATTCCAGCATTATTATACAAGATAAGGTTTGTCTTGCTACAGCTTGTAATTTCTAAAATAGCAAGAGGTTCTCAAGTGTAATGAAATATGGGGTAATGCCTCTTGGTGTTTACTGCTTTTGATGATTATAGCTCTCTACCTCACTCCTTTGCTCTTTTACTGATGATTCTGCCTCTAGGTCTGAAAACTCAGCTTGCTCCTGACAGCTGTACCGCAACAAAGTGGGGAATGGTGAAATCTGGGGTCAATTTTGTAAGAGGATTTGCTAAATTCTAGAAATGTACTATAAAATGGCTAATACATATAGCTATGTGTAGAAATTTGAAGGCTAAGCCAGTAATTTACATGCATCTTATCATTTAATCTTTGAAACACTCCAATTTTAAGGTTTGTACTTCAATCTTAACTAGGTAAGTTGAGGTAAATAATCATGTTATGTATGAGGAAGCTGAGACTTACAGAGATTAACTAACTTGCTGGAGCACAGAATTGCCCAGTGGTGAGCTAGGACTTGAACCCAGGCAGTGCAGCCCTAAATCCCAGGCTCTCAGCCGCTGCATCAGATTGTGTCTGCCATTCTCTACGTGTTGAATCCTCCTTATTTGTCAAGATTCAGTTAAATCTCACTTTCTCTCTGAAGATTTTTCCAGCCCCTCTCCTGGATTTACTCACTATGCTCTTTAGGCCCTCAGTAAATTTTACTTGTACCTTGACTATAACACTTGTCATATCCCAGTTTAATTTGTCTCATAGTTTTACCACAAGGATTTTAAATTGCAGACTGAATTGAGCTGATAAACTATTTTGATGTACTGGCACAGTGTTTTAAAAAGAATTTGTTTTGAATGGCTCTGCATGGGGCGTGTACTCTGAACTTAGACTTTCGACCACCCCCTCCCTAATGTCCTGCATTTAGCTGGCTCCTGAATCTGTATTTCCTGCCTGTCCTGCCAAAGGTTTGCAGCTGAACTCAGTGGCTTTTATATTTTAGTTGACCTCCTCACTGTTGTCCCTTCTCCTCCATCACCTCTTCTCAAACCTCACCACTAGATTAAAACCTCCCTGAAGTCAGACTCTTATGTTTTATTTATGTTTCTATCACCACATGCCACAGTGTCGGGCATGTCTTTAATATTAAATAAAAGTTTACTTTTTAAATCTCAGCCTTTTTTTTCTCAATGCTTAAGATTATATAAAACTTATAAAAATAGACTTGCTTTAATGAAATATTTCCAAGAAATTATTTGAAAGGATGTTATTACATTAATCTTGACATACACCATTTTAAAATGGCTTAAAGGACATTCATAAATTATTCCCTTAGAACTTGCTTTCATTTAAAAATACAAAAACAAATTAAGGGAAACTGTTTCCTTCAGTAAAAATGTTTAAATTTGGTCAGATGTCTAATGATAATCTCACCAAATGGCTATTTGTGGAGCAGCATTTTTTTTTTTTCAGAGCACTTTGAAAGTGAAAGTGAAGTCGCTCAGTCGTGTCCAACTCTTTGCGACCCCATGGACTGTAGCCCACCAGGCTCCTCCGCCCATGGGATTCTCCAGGCAAGAGTACTGGAGTGGGGTGCCATTTTGAGTCTAGATATAGTCATAATGGTTGCAAGTCATTATTTCCTATCTGACAGCATGTTATTTTCCTCATTTATAGTAACACTCAACTTGGAAAGGAACCTACACTAGTACTACTCTATTATCTGTAAATTAAAAACCAAGTCAAATCTTTTAAAAGCTCATGCAATAATTTTCACATTTTTTTCTTTATTGGAGTCCAAGTCAACATTTTAAATATGAAAGTTGTTAACATCAACCCAAATCCCAATTTTTATATGAGATACAGAATCAGAAAAAAGATTATAAGATTAAACTGTGTATTATCATTTATTTTTGCCTTGGGATCAGTTTTTACAACATTCAAATATAATTTTGCTCTAAAGTAAAACTATTTAGTAGATTATATGCATGATCTAGTTGTGTGTGTGTTCAGTGCTTCAGTAATGTCTGACTCTTTGCAACTCTATGGACAGTAGCCTGCCAGGTTCCTCAGTCCATGGGAATTTCTAGGCAAGAATATTGGAGTAGGTTGCCCTGCCCTCCTGCAGAAGATCTTCCCAACCCAGGGATTGAACCTGGATCTTCTGCATTGCCTACAGATTCTTTACCACTGAGCCACAGGGGCAAATCCATGATCCAGTTGTGCTGGAGTATAAAACTACCTCAGTTAAACTGAAAATACTTTCAGTGTGTTACTTCTAATAACCTATTATTTGGTTCAAATTATTATTTATTATTAAACAAAAACTTAATTTTTCAAGATATGATGAAGACAATATACTGAAATAGAAAAAATGGAAAATATATACAATTGAATATAGGGAGTATTGTTTAAACAAATCTTATCACAATGTGGAATCAAAATGTGTGTGTGTGTGTGTGTGTGTGTGTGTGTGTGTGTGTGTTGATTAATGGCATCCATAGGCAGTTTCTGGTACTATCAGTTTTATTTACTGTAAATAGTTCAGAAGATATTCCTCAAAAGATGACCTCATTTCTATGAGGATGTAGAGGTTTAGTTCTAAAGGAAGGTATGAAGATTCATAAGGCCTGTGCTTTGGACATACTCTTATCAGTCTGAGTTTAAATGAGGTTTATTTCACTGTACTTATTGGTAGAAATGAATCATAATTTTTTTCCCCTAAAATCTTGGGGCAAATGATTTAAAACGTATGAAACTAAAGCTGCACACTGAGTGATTGTCATGCATGACTGGAAGCGGTCCGCTTCAGCCTATGAAATGTCCTGTGATTGGTGTTCATGTGGATTACATTTCAATATTATGCTTGAGTTTAATTATAAAGGATTATTAGCAGATCATAAGAGGCTTCAATGAAATAGGCTCATGCAGACTAGAATGTTATTAGCTGTCTCATCTTCAATTTGTACCTTCTCAAGTTGGCATCTTTCAATGAGTTTGTAGAAGCTATCAGTTTTTGTCTGGCATTTTTAGCAAAAAGTCTGTCTCTGCAGTATTTTTGGCTTAAATTGTTTGTTGTCTGATTATTTGATTGGTTGGATTGCTCCTAATCATGTTTGCTAGTTCTTAGAAAGTGAACTTCATAGTGCGATCCTTCAAAAGCTACTTATCGACTTGACTGTATCAGCTAGCAAGTATTGTTTGATATAAGATGAGCAAGATATAGGATAAGCACATCTCTATTTTACTTTTTTTGGCAAAGAGAAAAAGTGAAATACATGAATTTTTTAAAGCGCTAGGGATCCCCATTTAAATGGTTGCAAAATCTCACATTAAAACTGCAATTAGGCAAAGAATCAGTGCTGCCTGTTACACTTTTCAACAGATGATAGGAGTAGCCAGGCATAGGCAACTCTGTCCTTTATAATGTGGGAGCAGTATTGTCTTAAAATAGTACTAATGTTGACTTTTGTCATGTTAACTGTGGGAACTTTGGGGGAAATACATTTAGGTACTTGAAGACTATAAGTTAAAAGATAAGGCCAACTGATATTGTGAACAGTGTTCCTGAGAGGTAAATTGCATGGAGAAACGGAACATGACAGCTTGAGATAAAACACTTATTATGATTAATACCAGAAGTAGGAACAAGCTCATTTCTTTCTGCTGCCCCAGGAAGCCTCACTTTTACCTGATAATGTTTATGGCTCCAGCTCACTCACCCAATGCCCTGCATTTTCTTAATGGCAGGCTAGGAATCTGTGAAACATCAGGACTTTAGGAATTCTCATTTCTCTGATCTTCACCTTTCTTTAGAAGATTTACAAATCATTACTGTCAAATTCCACATCAAGTGCTTAAAGGAGGTAGGCCAGGGGTCCAATATTCATTGAAACAAACCAAGATTTAATATCATTGGTTTCCTTGTAGTCCTCGCCATTGGTTCTTGGAGTTTGTACTGGAATATAGCAAAGTGGGTTTACCTGAGTTATTGCCATGAGGAACAAATGAGATAGACTAGTCAAATAAATATTTGGGGGACAGATATGCGAAGCAGCAAGAGATGCAGACTCACATAGCAGGAATAACATCCACAGAAGGCAGAGTCATTTACTTTTATTTATATCATTGTTGTTGTTGTTCAGTTGCTAAGTCCTGTCTGACTCTTGCAACCCCATGGACTGCAGCATGCCAGGCTTCTCTGTTCTCCACTATCTCCCAGAGGAGTTTGCTCAAATTCATGTCCACTGAGTTGGTGATCCTATCTAACCATCTCATTCTCTGCTGCCCCCTTCTCCTCTTGCCTTCAGTGTTTCCCAGCATTGATTTTTACTAGCATCAGTTTATATCATACACATTGATATCTGCATCTTCTTAGAACAATAGAGTTCTGAAATTGGAAGGAAATGTTAAGGTCTTAAAATCTGACCCCTCTACATTTCTATTGTATTCTGACATTTTCACCTATAAGAAAGTCATTATCACTTGAGGAAACACCTTGATTTTCTAAACAGCTTTATTCTTATCTAAACCTAATTAGTATTGATTTGAAATCTGTCATTTTGTAACTTTGGCCTGCTCGTCCTAATTTGGCATCTTGGCATTGTTCAGAAAAGCTAGAATGCTTCTTTGACAAAGCAATTCTTCAAACCTATCACAATTTTTCTAAGGCATGTCTCCTACTGGTGAAAAATTTCTAGCTGCTTCAACCATTCTTCCAATGAAGTGGTCTTTGGACAACTTATTTCTTCAAGAACATGTACCATTCTTCTAATATCTCACTTAAAATCTAACATTGAAAGTGCAGTGGAAATTGTGTGTGTGTTAGTCGCTCAGTCATGTACAGCTCTTTGCAAACCCTTGGACTTTAGCCCGCCAGGCTTCTCTGCCCGTGGAATTCTCCAGGCAAGAATACTGGAGTGGGTCGCCATTCCCTTCTCCAGAGGATCTTCCCGATCCAGGGATCAAACCTGGGTCTTGTGCACTGCAGGCAGATTTTCTACTATCTGAGCCACCTGGGTTGAATTCTAAATTGTCTCTTACCATTTTGTATTGTCATTTCTTAGTTGATTCATATACAATCAAGTAGAGAGACATCCAAGAAGCTCTGAGTCTTTTTAAAAATCTGTTGCTGTTAAAGTAGGCTTCCATTTAAGTTGTTGATTTAAAAAAAATTATATCTAGCATATCTAGGACTTTAAAATTAATTTTGTTAATGTGGTCTAAATGTTCCAGTCTATTGGGATCCTATTTAAAGTTGTCCCTCAAAGTTCATATTAGTTAGTAAATTAACAATCTGGTTTTAATTATAATCTTTAGATAATATAATCAAGTATAGATTATACTTCTTGGCATGTAGTAGGCATTCAGTAAACCTTGCTTGCAAGCTGCATGAGAATAAGGGTGCCTGATTGGTCCTTTTGTGTCTTTAGTTCAGAAACGCTCTGGTACCTTGGTATGCAGTAAGCACTCAGTATTATTACCTTCACCACACAGTGAACCTATCTCTCCCTTCCTATATACATATTTTTTCGTTTCTTAGTTGAAATGCATTAAATAATGCTCAGTTAACCAACCAAACCAAACAGCAACAAAAGAGCATGCATTTCTCTGCTTTCCATGCCACAATTATTTGGGTTGCAAAGTGCTGGACACAACTGAGAGACTGGAACAACTATTTTTCGGAAGTCTCAGTTCTGTCGTTTGGACTCTTTTGCTATGTAGTATCAAGAGAGAGCTCTCTTTTACCATATGTACATAATAATTCTTGTGCATATAGATAGGTTTCTTTAGTTGTCTCTGGTATAAAGTTTACTCTTACACCCACATATGTTTTTTGTGGACTTTCGTCTTCTTTGGTCATATAATGTTTTATAACTTAAAACTTTAGTTTTATCTACTCTTTAGTCAATGTAAGATATGCCATTTTAGAGACCAGAACACATTATTTACTATAGTCAGCATTTCTTTTTCTCAGTTAGGTCAATTTTGAGATGAGAATTAGTCTTTGCCAACATTCTTGCCCATTTCATTTTGTACTCTTGCTCTTTATACTCATTTCTTCATTCACCAAATGTCTGTTGGGTAGCTGCTGTAGATATAGCATGTGCTATGAAGGTACAAATCTGAATTAGTCGTGTGTCATATCCAGCAAATTTATCGTCTACAATGGGAGATTAGATACATGAAAAAATAAATTGTTTGATATGGTGGTTACTTTCATCATCAGGAAATACACAGCACTATAAAACTTGTAATGGATGTAGAGATCACTGGAAACTGTGACGAAGGTCATGTCTGAGGCTGGCTGTGAAGTGCTTGGACACAGAAGAAGGAAATGGCATTCCGGTTGAGAGTGGCAGCAAAGGAATAAAGGAGTGTGAAACTGTGTCCTTTATTCAGAGAACAACAAATTGTTTATTTGGGCTCAATTGTAAGATGAATGAAAAAAATTTTTTCAAGAAAACAGTTTGCAAGGGTATGTTGGGATCAGATGAAAGTTATGTCCTAGTATTAAGGCTAAGAATTTTGGTTTTTCTATTGATAATATTGGAGAAACATTGAAGATTTGCACCTGGAAAATATCACAATCAGAAGCCAAGATGGATTAGAAAATGGAGACTAGAGTCTGGGAAAGGAGTTGGATGATTTGGGGTAGATAGAAACTATGAGACTTGTGATTTAGTTTAAGTATCTGTGAATTTCAGAAGCAAAGAAGTGTTTCTGGGTTATAAAAAAGGGAATAGATTCAAGAGATAAGAGGGGAGAATTATCAACAAACTGATATGCAGCCATTATACAATGATATAAATAAATGTTGACTATAATATGAACATAATGAAGTCCTGGTTGATAAAGTCTCCTTCCTTGATCTGCCCAAGTGTCTCCCTAATTCACTGGGTTCTTGTGCCTCTCTCCAGATCCAGGAGACACACAATTAACAGCTAGAGAGGTAGCTGCTGAAGCTGAGGGGCCCTAGCACCTGACTGCTTAGGGCCTGCTCAGTATTGCTTATGAAGTAGTTTCTCTATCACCCTTGATACGTAGGATTTAGTAAAATTAGGTTCAAAATATTATTCCTCTACTTTTGCCCCCCCTGGCTTTCTAAGGAATAAAGTTGTCAGCAAGCCAAAGCAAAGCAAGGCAGGGCGGGGATTTATCAGACACTCTGCTTTTAGCACAGTGAGGCTTCCAGGGGACAACCAGAGGTTGACATTTTCAGTCATAAATTTATCATGCTTATATGACAGCTTGGTAATTGCAGTTAGGAAAGGATCAATCCTGTGTTCTACCCAATGAGCTCTGTTGATAACTTGTAGCAGGTTAGTCACCATAATACTAAAAGTTTCTGAACTAGGTGTGATGTCTTTTTGTCTCTGAATAGGAGATTTTAGAGAAAAGTCAAAATTATTATAATGATTTTTCAGTTTAAAAATTCAATTAGCTACATTATTTATTGCTAGTTTAGTTGTTACATTATCAGAGGATACTTCAAGTAGATGGACTAAAAACCAAACACTTCAATTTTTCTGCTGTTTTGAATAATCTTAAACATACTTATTATTCTCTTTGGGTCCCAGTTGTCCTGTGAAATGAGTGGTTAGGCCAAAGCTTAAAACAGTGCTTAAACAGAAGAGGAAAGCAGGAAGTTGTGATGATCCAGTAAGGTCTCGGTTCTACTGTTTCAATCCAGTAGGAAGTTTTTTTTTTCTGAAAATAATGTGTATTAAATTTACAAATCCATCATTAAGTATAGAATCTCTGATTCTAGTTCATTCTCCAATGGCATGCAAATACAACATGCTTGAAAGCAGTATACACAAGAAAATACCTATTTCTGAAATGATGAATATAAAATCAATCCACATTTTAAAATTAATTTACCTTTCATGTTTTTCTGAAAGCTATATCTAAAAAGCTTTTAAAGTAATTTTGTTGGCAGGAGACATATGAAATTACTTTTTCTTTTTAAAGGAATCTAGTGTAGATATGTTTGTCCCATTTTAAGTTCATTCATTTTTTGAAATATATTAAATTTCCATCATGTTCAAGACACAAGCCTAAACGCTTCAGAGAAGATGAAGATGGATAAGATTTTCTACGTGAGAGTAACACAGGAAAAAGAGAAATACACAAAGAACTTTGGTACCAGATAGATATGAAAATGTCTTGAGATACACACATACAAAAATACATGGAGGTTCAAGGAGAAAAAAATTTCATATTTTTAGGGGGATGATGCAAACATGACATCCAGCCTGTTTTGAGCAATTATTTTGTGCTAGACATTATGCTATATAATACATCACAGAGATTATGTCATTTATTTTTGTCAATATTTTCATGACATAGGTACATTGTCACTATTTTGTAAATGAGGAAATTGAATCTTGAAGAAGTAAATTTCCAAAGGTTGCCAGTATAGTAAGCAGAGGAGTCAAGATTCAAACTTAGAAAATATGATTTCGAAGCCCATGCTGTTTACTGATTTCTTCTTTACTTGATTCAAGCTTAAGGAGACACTATAGCTGACAAGATCCATGACTCTATATGTATTAAGGATCTTCAAATATCACCTGTGCAAACCATTTGAAAAAACAAAGCATATTAGAAAAATGAAATATTTATTTGCCTATATATTCTAGGCAAATAAATGTTATAGACCTATATGTATTATATAGGCCTTCCCTTGTGGCTCACATGGTAAAGCATCTTCCTGCAACGCAGGAGACCTGGGTTCAATCTGTGGGTGAGGAAGATCTCCCAGAAGAGGGCATGGCAATCCACTCCAGGATTCTTGCCTGGAGAATCCCATGAACAGAGAAGTCTGGTGGGCTACAGTCGATGGGGTCACATAGAGTCAGACACAACTAAGTGACTAACACAGACAAACAAACACATTACTATATCAGAAATAAGCTTTAGAGGTATTGACAGTTGACCAGTAGATCTAGAATAAAAATAAGATTTCCTAGCCTTTATTTCTAGTAAGCCAAATCTCCAGAAATCTAAAAGAATGACTCTGAAAATCATTTTCATGAGACTGGACTAGACAGTAGAATGAAGTGTTCATTTATCTCAGTGGGACTTCCCTGGTGGCTCAGATGGTAGAGAATCTACCTCCAGTGCAGGAGACCTGGGTTTGATCCCTGAGTCAGGAAGATACCCTGGAGAAGGGAATGCAGCTCACTCCAGTACTCTTGCCTGGAGAATCCCACAGACAGAGGAGCTTGGTGGGCTACAGTCCATGGGGTTGCAAAGAGCTGGACACAACTGAGCAACTAACACACATATATCTCAGTGGAAGTGGTACCAATAGGTGTCACATGTGTAAAATTGTAAGCAGGAAGCTTGAGATAGCTTGAATTTATTTTCTCTGTAGAAGTATTGTCAAATAATATTACATTTAAAAATAATTTAGAACCAATTTATGTGAAAGAAATATAATTCAATTCATCAAATCTTTTCTGTAAGTTGATTGTTCAATTAACAAAAAAGGAAAGTAGCTTAATTGGAAAAATAAATATTGCTAGGAAAAATAATAAGAAAAATATAAATACAAAAACGTCTATATTAATTAAGAGTAGAAATATAGTTTAATTTCCAGTTACAGGAAGCTGTTAATAAATTTATGTGATGATTATTAATTGAGTACTGTCTGTAGGCCAGGAACTATTTTAGGTACTAGAAATAGAATAGCAAACAATACAGATGTCTCTGCCTTCCTGAAGTTTATATGAATAACTAAATATTAATGAATATAAATAAATAAATGACGTTCTTGCCAGGTGGTGATAAATGCTAGGAAAACTAAAGCAGAGGCAAGTGGAATGAAGAGCGACTTTTACAAATACATGGAGGGGGTTAACTGGAAAAATAAATATTGCTAGAAAAATAATAAGAAAAAACATTAATATAAAAACATCTATATTAATTAAGAGTAGAAATATAGTTTAATTTCCAGTTACAGGAAGCTGTTATAAATTTATGTGATGATTATTAATTGAGTACTGTCTGTAGGCCAGGAACTATTTTAGGTACTAGAAATAGAATAGCAAACAATACAGATGTCTCTGCCTTCCTGAAGTTTATATGAATAACTAAATATTAATGAATATAAATAAATAAATGACGTTCTTGCCAGGTGGTGATAAATGCTAGGAAAACTAAAGCAGAGGCAAGTGGAATGAAGAGCGACTTTTACAAATACATGGAGGGGGTGGGCCTTGAAATTCTGAGTTGACACGTGGTCAGGCTATTTTTGCTACCTTGTCTTCACACACTCCATGATAAGATATGTGGCTCAGGAACCATCAGGATCAGAGGACAGGAAGAGCCGTTTGCTTTTGGGCATGGGATTGTGTGATTTCACAGTTATTATGTCACTAACACTGTCAGATTTGGTCAGGTCTAGATTAACTGAGCTGTATAGTGCATTAAAAGCATCCATTTTCTTGTAGTGGAGATGTTTATAAATTTATTAGTACATTAGTTTGTAGGTGAAAGACTAAAATGTTACTATCCAGAGAAAATACTTATTTTAAGCAACAGCAGGAGGTAGTGGGATTAAAAAGTAGTCATCAGTCAGGAAGAAACTTGGGAAAAAATAAGCAGAGATATAGGATGATTATTAATAAAAAATTAGAAATGATTTAGTTAATATTTATATCTGTTTAGGACTAATTTCATATTTCTGTTGGCAAGAGATTACCTGTGATCATTGTCAATTTGAACATGTTGATTTGCTGTTTCTCTTTAGAAGGTGTTAATACCAGAACCCTTGAAATCTGTCAAATAGGGATATATCATCATATGTGCATAGATGAGGAGAAGGCAATGGTACCCCACTCCAGGGCTTCCCTGGTAGCTCAGCTAGTAAAGGATCTGCTTGCAATGAGGGAGACCTGGGTTTGATCCCTGGGTTGGGAAGATACCCCTGAATGAGGGTATGGCAACCCACTCCAGTATTCTTGCCTGGAGAATCCCCGTGGACAGAGGAGCCTGGCAGGCTACAGTCCATGGGGTTGTAAGGAGTCGGACACGACTGAGCAACTAAGCACAGCACAGCACATTTGTACAATTTAAATAAATATACTCAAAAATTTAAATAATTTTTTGAGGTAACAGTCATACAACAGAAATTAACCATTTTAAAGTGAACAGCGGGCTTCACAGGTGGTGCTGATAGTAAAGAGTCTGCCTGCCAATGCAGGAGACCTGAGACACAGGTTTGATCTCTGGGTTGGGCAGATCCCCTGAAGGAGGAAATGGCACCCCACTCTGGTATTCCTGCCTGGAGAATTCCATGGACAGAGGACCCTGGTGGGCTACAGTCCATGGGGTCACAAAGTGTCAGACATGTGAACTTTGTGAGTAATAGCTAAACTGCTTTCCACAGTGACTGTATCATTTTACATTCCCATCAGCAATATATAAGGGCTCTGATTTCACTGAGAATATTTAAAAAATAAATGTTCTTGAATTAGTGTTACCATCCCCAATGTTCTTTTACTAGGAATGAAAATCTGAAATGTCCAGAACCCACTCCAGGCACAGCACTTTGACCCCATGTGAAGTAAGTGCGTGGTTGTGGTGTGTTTGGAGGATGGGCTAGGGCTGGAACGTGGTGATAGTAAAAGCTGGGTCTGATGCTCTTTGGCCTCAGCTTCTCTAACTGTAGGTGAGAAGTTTCTGGAATTAGATTATAGGCTACCTCGAGGAGCTCAGTAGGCCACTGGATGTCCATTATTCCTCAGGATCTATACTGATGAGCACTTACATTTAAAATCTGAGGGTAATGAAAGCAAGTCAAAAATTCAGCTTCTTAAAAACTGTGGGAAGATTATATGTACTGTTTCCTTTCCTCCTTCTTAGCACTCCTCCACTTTCTCCTACTGTAGGTACCATTTGTACTTGTGTTGCTAGTGCAGCCTCTTTGCGTTAGGGCACCATGGAATAATGGCAATCATAAACATATAGAGAAGATACCTTTTCTAAAGCACATAAAACATGCTTATCAAACATAATCTTAAGCCTCATTAGAATCCTGAGTAGGAAGGCATTATAATCAATCTTTCTGACACACAGAAGAGATCTGATAGTAACAGAAATTCACAAACTTGCTTAAGAACAAAATGAAAAAACCTAGATTAGAACCCAGAGTCATATGCTATCAAGATAACTGCTCTTTTCATTGCCCTTCTGCTGGAGAGAAAAATTATTTTCAAGTATTTTCCGAATGTTTCACCCAGTCCTCTTACCCCAGCAGCTCTCTCCCTCGTCTTGACTTATTTTATTATACACAGGGAACTGTGAATTGTAAAACATCACTAGGCCCATGAATAGGTTTTTTCCCTAAAAATACTTGATAATTTTCCTAAATATGCCTCAGATAATGTCAGGCAACCTAAGAAGTTTCAGTTCTTCTGCATACCATACCTGAGGCACGTGGGTGAAAATTTGGTTATTGCTTTTTATTTAAGTGAGTCCTTCTGTGAATCTGTACATTTACCTTTGGTCCAGAAGAATAGAGATGCTGTAAAGCAGAAAGTCTCAGACGCTTAAGCCCAAATCCTGAGATTAATCCTTCTGTATTGCAAAGAGCCACGTTCCTGTTACATAACCATTCTGCACTCAATCAAAGAATTTACAAAGATCAGGAAACCCGACAGGGAACCCTAGAAATACAAACCTAAGGGAGCAACTTTGCCGACAAAGGTCCGTCGACTTGAAGCTATGGCTTTTTCAGTGGTCATGTGTGGATGTGAGAGTTGGACTATAAAGAAGATTGAGTGCCAAAGAATTGATGCTTTTGAACTGTGGTTGGAGAAGACTCTTGAGAGTCCCTTGACTACCAGGAGATCCAACCAGTCCATCCTAAAGGAGATGAGTCCTGAATATTCATTGGAAGGACTGATGCTGAAGTTGAAGTTCCAATACTTTGGTCACCTGATGCAAAGAACTGACTCATTTGGAAGACCCTGATGCTGGGAAAGGAGGAGGGCAGAAGGAGAAGGGGACGACAGAAGATGAGATGTTTGGATGGCTTCACCTACTCAATGGACATGTGTTTGAGTAAGCTCCAGGAATTGGTGATGGACAGGGAAGCCTGGCATGCTGTAGTCCATGGGGTCACAGAGTCGGACACGACTGAGCGACTGAACTGAACTGAAGGGAGCAACAGTAAGCCCTGCTGCAAAATCAGCTTGATAAAAGTGTTAAAGCAGTGAGATGACTATAGGCTCAGGCTTTAGAGTTCTAGAGGACACCTATGCATTATTATTCACAAACGCCACCAAACAAGCATCATAATTATTGTTTATAAGATTTCAGAACCAACAGAGTTAAGGAGAAAAGTATTTTTCAGGAATTGACTAAGTCAGGCAGTGGGCCCCCAACACCGTTGAACTTATCAAGTCACCTTGGTAATTTACCTAGCTAGCTCTTTTCTCCTACTGAATGTAAGTTTCTGGAGACAGAGACCATGTTATTTAACTTGTCATCTCTGATGCCTAGCACTGTACCTGGCAGATAGTTAAAAAAAAAATATATATATATATATATGTATATGAATGTACTGCATAAAAGAAGCAAAGATAAAGTTGTCTCTTAAGGCAAAAGATTTTCATTATGCATGTTTTAGTGACTTTTGCTTTAGATTTTTAATACGTAAGAGGACGTTCCAGAATGGTACAGATAAAACTGTTTGCTCTTAACTCTATGAAGGAGACTGTAGAAAAATTGAAATGTGCATAGACGACACTTCCCCCGGCCACCTTCCTTCTGGTGGCTTCTCAGGCCTGCTCTCGTCCTCTGCGCTGCTCTCCACCCACCCTCTGGCCTGCAGTGGGGACTTCAGTAGTGGGCTCTCTGGCCTCTGGCTTCTGGCTGGAATAGACCAAGGCAGCCATACGCAAAAGGCCAGAGAGCGAGAGGAGAGGGGACAGGTTACTTCTCCTGACCTCCTGCCTGCTGGGCCCCTGCGGCCTGGCTCTGTGCCTTTCTCAGGGGGCCTTTGCAGGCCTGTCTCTGCCTCCAGGTTTCTGTCGCTGCTCCTTCACTCACCCTTCAGGCCTCTGGGGTTTGTGCTGCAGAGGAAATAATCATTGGTGTTTAGACTCATTTTCTCAGTTTTCACTAATAATACATTCATTATTTTTGAATTATAAGAGTGTAATTCACTGGAAACTCTGTCAATTTATCTATTATTTAGAATTCTTCAGGAAAAGTGACATAGTTAGTGCTAGTCCAGAACCCTCAAATACACTTTTTACCTTTACATGTCTTTTCAAGATAATGTTTTAAATGTAAGATTTCTTTCCGATTGTAATAACTGTCAGTAGGATAAGCTGCCTTATTTCTTTCATAATTCTCTTCTATTGTCCAAATGAAGTAGATACATAATATTATTACTCTGAAGCCAAAGTTGTTAATTTGATTAGTGATTAGAGATCATGGGTTCTGTAATCTGCCTAGTTCCAAATCCTGACTCCACCACTTAGCTGACATTTCTAAAAATTTACTTAAGTGCCTTAATTTTCTTATCCATAATATGTAAGTTACTATAACACATTCATTGTGTGTTGGGAAGACCCAGTGCCTGACAATGGGCAAAAGCCTGGTTTATGTTCTCTGCTATTATTTTTTGCATCAGCATTCTTGTCATCACCAGGGAGTATCAGTTATCTGTAATTTGCTAAGAACTCCAGTTTTTAAATATTTCATTTATTCCTATGGAAATGTTTCTAAAATCCATCCCATTCTTCTCTGTATTTTTAAAAGGCTACGTTGTCTTCATTACCAGGTTCATTTTAATAGATATTGTTATTGATTTATGATACCATTGAAAGTGAAAGTGTCAGTGGCTCAGTTGTGTCTGACTCCTTGTGATCCCATGGCCTGTAGCAGGCTCCTCTGTCCATGGCGATTTCCCAGGCAAGGATACTGGACTGGGTAACCATTCCTTTCTCCAGGGGATCTTCCCTACCCAGGGATCAAACCCAGGCCTGCTGCATTGCATGTGGATCCTTTACCATCTGAACCACCAAGGAAGCCCTTAGTAGATATTAAAGTGTTTTGCTGGGTCCAGTTCTTTACTAAGTGACAAAAAGGAAAATTTCTCTCAAACTAAGTGTTAAATAGCAATTCCAAAAACATTTCCAGGTTCTCTATGAATTATACAGTCAATAAGTGCATTGGGATTGCTGTGGATTTTAGTGATTAAAGGCTTCATAGATGGGATTTCAGCCGAACCTGGAAAAATGAACTTGTTTTCACTAATCCTCAGGTGAAATGAGTCCATTTACACTGTAGGCTCAGGCAGTTTCAGGTGGATGCCCTGCACTGTCAGCTGGGGATGAGGCTTGTCACGTGAGAGAAATGGAGGTGAGGAGAGCTTCGTCACAGTATCAAAAACAAAGTGGATAGCCCCAGACCCTGTCTTTGGAATTTCAATCACGAACTTCAAGTGTATGTCTCTGGCATTGAATTTCCCCTCCAAAGAAAGCAAGTGATTTCCTTTTCTTCCATTGTAGGAGGTCGTCTCTGACACTCTGGAGAAAAAAAGAGAGGAGCTAACACAAGAAACATTAACTTTTGTTTCAGGCATGTCAAACAAACCTTAGGATTATTAACTCACAGGATCATGTCTTAGTTCTGTTTTGTCTCCATATACTTGAAATGAATCACGTGTTTAAGAGTGAAGCGATGTTAAGAAGAACGTGCCTTGTTAAAATTTTTGTTCACTCAAAAAGCAGAAACAGAGGAGTTTAAAAGTCCGAATATCAAACGAGCTTCACAAATAATTCAGTGACTTCTTGAGGATGGGAGCAGAGTCCAAAATGAAAAAAGAGAGGAGAGCAGTGGAAGATCAAAGTAGAAGGGAAAGCAGAGAGCTGGAAGAGCAAAGTCTGCCCCTTCAATTGTGTGCACGTGCAGCCAAACAGCTTTGCACTTTGATGATGGAGGTGTGGATTATAACCTCCTATGGCATTTTTTGGGGAGAAACTCTGAAAATCATTTTTCTTTTCTAAATTCAGGTTTGGTTTACTGCAAGAGGATTTAATGTGTATGTATAAAAAAAAACTTTCTTGAATATGAGGGTTTTGAAACACTTGAAATAATCCCTGCAGAGCAGATAAAAAAATAATATCTTTGGTAAATCTTAATTGAGTAAAAGAGGTTCCTAAGAAACCACATATAATAGATGTAGTTCAACTTACTGCATTTACTAAAATTATTTGCTTAACAAAATGAAGCAATACTCCATGATGGTAGCTTTATTTACATAAACTTCTTTCAAGTATTTGGTATACTGTTTGTCTCAGCATTTCTGTGGCTTAAATTTTTGAAAAATGTCATTTTATATTTTAAAGCAATATCTCTTTTTTTCCCCCCTCCACTACTGGAGAAATGCAGAATAATGTAAAAGTGAAGAGTTTGGTTACCGAATTAGGTGGATCTAGATTGACATTTTCACTTAGGGCTAGAAGTGAAAGTGAAAATCGCTGAGTCCTGTCCGACTGTTTGCGACTCCATGAAATTCTCCAGGCCAGAGAATACTGCAGTGGGTAGCCTTTCACTTCTCCAGGGGATCCTCCTAACGCAGGGCTCAAACCCAGGTCTCCCATATTGCAGGTGGATTCTTTACCAGCTGAGCTACCAGTTCAGTTCAGTCGCTCAGTCGTTTCAGACTCTTTTCGACCCCATGAATCTCAGCACGCCAGGCCTCCCTGTCCATCACCATCTCCCGGAGTTCACTCAGACTCGCATCCATCGAGTCAGTGACGCCATCGGGCCATCTCATCCTCTGTCGTCCCCTTCTCCTCCTGCCCCTAATCCCTCCCAGCATCAGAGTCTTTTCCAATGAGTCAACTCTTCACATGAGGTGGCCAAAGTACTGGAGTTTCAGCTTCCGCATCATTCCTTCCAAAGAAATCCCAGGATTGATCTCCTTCAGAATGGACTGGTTGGATCTCCTTGCAGTCCAAGGGACTCTCAAGAGTTTTCTCCAACACCACAGTTCAAAAGCATCAATTCTTCCATGCTCAGCTTTCTTCACAGTCCAACTCTCACATCCGTACATGACCACTGGAAAAACCATAGCCTTGACTAGACAGACAGAAGCCCTAACTTAGGGCTACTTATGTTTGTATCCCATATGTCTTTCAATAATTCAATAACTTATCCCATATGTCTTTCAATAATTTTTTATCCTTTTCTGAGTCTCAGTTTCCTGATGAGTAAGTGGAAGATACTAATACATACCTTTTGATGAAAATACAATGTGGTAATAATGTATGTAAGATGTTATCATAGAATATAGCACATAGATATGGTGACATATATAAAAGCTAATACTAGTTTGTTCTCTAAATGAGATATTCATGATAATTATGTATACAGTTTATACTATGCATTTATTGTACAATTTCATATTTTCTTTTAAGCTAACAACTTGATATAATTCATAATAATTATTATTCATACAGATAATATTATACTGTGTACAGATAATAAAATTGAGCCTCAGAGATTTTAAATCATCCACAACTACTGAATAGAAGCATTGAAAATCTGAAATTATGCTATCTAATTCCAAGCAGCTAAGACAGTTTCTCTCCCAAGAGGTGTATGAAGTGATCAGTATGAGAAACGAGAAACGAAGAGAGTGATTTTTAAAGTGGTGTCATCTTTTGTAGCTCAGTTCCTTGACTCTGTTGTCCTATGGCTAAAAGCATCTGGTTCTTACCTCACAGACATTGGCGGGGATAAGTATACATGAGCAGAATGTGTAGAAGAGTGCGTGAAGGCAAGTGAACAGGCATCTTCATTGCACCACTTAAGGAATGAGACATTTTGCAGTGAGTTCTTCAAATATGGAGCCTACCATATAAAATATAATTTAAAGGAGCCATCCAGTTCCCCTGAGATTAGCAAATGGCTATAGGGATTTTCGCCAGCTTAGCTGACGAAGCCAGGACACCTTCAACCTCATTTATTTCCTTGAGGGGACTGTGGCATAGGATTTTATTTGGCTTCACTTCTATTGGCAGGGAAAAAAATAGAAACAGTATCAGCTCAAAGGGTTTTGTTTGTTTGTTTGTTTGTTTGTTTCCAAATCTTAAGGATTAGCCAGCAAAAAGAAAGATACCTTTATTAAAACTTCTTCACTTTAACCATCTATAAAGGATTGATCTGAACTACAGATTTCAAGTTTTTTCAAGATGTTTTAAACTAAGCAGTAGAATCACTCTACAAAATCAAACATTCAAGGTGTCAAAGTCTAAACTCCTTGAGAAAAATAGTGTTGTATTTTTTGGTTATGTATTTCTATACCAAATATAAATATACTTATTATGGTTAAGTATCATCTTTGCTATATTTTAAAATAATTATACTGGAGAAATTAAGGAGCTAATAAGCATCATTTACACTTTGTCCTTGAGTTTCTTTTTGCTGTGTAGTCCAGGGTTGGAAAACTATAAATAACAAGATAATAAATATTTAAATTTTGGCTCTAAAAACCATATGGTCTCTGTTGCAACTGCTAAACTTCTCATGTAGAACAAAAGGCAACATACTAATGAAGGACCTACACTGTGCTCAAATTAAACTTTATTTATCAACACAGAAATTCCCACTTCATATACCTTTAACTGTCACAAAATGTTTATCTTCTTTCCATTTTTTTCTCCAAATCATTTAAAAGTAAAAACAATTTTTAGTCCACGGGCCATAGATAAATAGGCAGTGGGCTGGATTTAACCTGTGTGCCTGTTGTAGTCTAGGGAACACAGTCCACAGACTGGATTGTCTACATGGTTATTAATTTAAGGGAGCCAAGTGGAGCTGGAATTTTAATCCTTCAAAGTATGGGAGCTTCTCTCAGTAGTAATCACTCGATGGTCAAGTTCAAATGTCTAAAGATTTTAGGACGTACAGAATTTGGTATCCTCCTAACTTCAACTATATTATTAATCTTTTCTCTATAATTTCCTTGTCTTAAGGGGTCTCTTTTTCTCTACTTACATGTATTAACTGAATTATACGATTAGAGTCATGCGTGGAAATCAATTAAAATGGTCAGCGAGGATAATTTTATTTTTCCCCAGGCATGAAATGAACTTAAACAGATCATTCCCTGAAATCTATAGCAATAATGAACAATTTAATGGCACTTTGATGTTTACTTACTCTATGTAGTTTGTCCCTGTCAACAGCTTGTGAAGCAAGTGTGATTATTATTTTATTTTGCAGAGGAGGAAATCTCAGAAGAAATTCTACAAATTTCTAGAAGACACTGAAAGCAGAACTTGAACTATTTCTGCTTGAATTCCTAAGCCTAGTCTCCTTACAAAATAAGTGTGTGTCCATGTACACACATACATACACATCCATGAATAAATAACCAATGTATTTACCAGTTTAAAATTTTACCCACCTTTTATTTATTTAAAAATAAATCAGAAAACTTTGCAGAGACTTATTACATAAACTTGAAATAAGTAAATTAAGGTAATTGTCATCTCTTTAGTGATTTTAAGAACATCTCAGAATTTATATTGCAATGAAATTCAGTAGCAACATTATAAACTGTGCTATAATGAACAATTTTAAACTGAGCTATGACGCTTTAGTGGGTCATGAAATCAATACAGTAAATGGGGTCAGCTTAAATGATAAAATACAAAATGTGATCGTGTGCTGCATTAAATAAAGATAAGTATTGTTTTGTGAGACTTTGAACTTCAGCTGTGCATGTTTGATTGTGTCTCTGTAAATGTGCTTTCTGGGGAGTAGCGGGAACAAATTTCTTACTGTGAATGGTGGTCCCAGGTGGCTGTAACTCATTTTCACTTTTACTGCAGGCAGTTGTCCCAGTTCAAACTCAGTCTCCAGTGCTAACTACAAGTGACCAGCAACATGGTTTAGAGTGTATTTGATTTAAACTGTGCTTGCCTTCTTTTGTCATCCATTCATTTAGTTGTGCTAAGCAAGAAAATTGCATATTCAGAAATGGGCAAAGTTGTGTTAATGATAGTCATGAAAACATGGACAGATGCTTGAGGAGTCATGGGGATTAAGACGGGAAATAGAAAGAGACACCGAGAAATACACATGGATGTGAGTCAGAAATCAAATCACAAAAGCACAGTTTAAGGCTTTTACTTAGTTGAAGATATATAGATTACGGACAGAAACAAAGCTGTCTTTATGAAAAGAATAATATGAATTAAATATATATTTCAAAGGCAACCCATTTATTTCCATGTAAGACTGTAAACCAATTGATTTAAGACTTTTGATTTTTAGAGACTAGAAAAAGTAAACTAAAGCAGCATAGTTTCAACATTTTTGTTTTATAAAGAACAAAGTTAACAGCTACTATATTAACATCTTTTGATTATTTAAAGAGAATTTTAACAATGGAAAAGCAGATTGCAAAAGAACAATTTTAATTCACTGCCTTGTACTTTTTCTCCTTTTTATTCATTTTACCAACATCTGAAGAAAACAGTTTCTTTCAGTATATGTAAGACTGTAAACCAGTTGATTTAAGACTTTTGATTTTTAGAGACTAGAAAAAGTAAACTAAAGCAGCATAGTTTCAACATTTTTGTTTTATAAAGAACAAAGTTAACAGCTACTATATTAACATCTTTTGATTATTTAAAGAGAATTTTAACAATGGAAAAGCAGATTGCAAAAGAACAATTTTAATTCACTGCCTTGTACTTTTTCTCCTTTTTATTCATTTTACCAACATCTGAAGAAAACAGTTTCTTTCAGTAACCACTGTTCTAAATTTCTTTCCAAAACTATGAAAAGGGCGTGCCTGCCAGTTTATCTATCTATGTTTCTATTCAAAGAGGAAATATAAAACCTTAGGAACATGTGGAAATGCTAAATTAAAGCTGTATATTATCTGGCTTTCCAACATGCAAGGAAATGGGTGGTTCCTAAGTAGATAAGTATTGAAGAGAGAAGCAGACAGGTCGTCAAACACAGTGATGGATGGCTGGCTGATTCTCTGTTGGCTGTGGTACTCTATTTTCTTTTTGTATTTTAGTGGGTGCCTAGATATTTGCCAGTATTTCTATTTTTTGACTATGGTTTCATTGAAGTGTTAGACTGCTAAAAAGGTATAAATAACATTAAGTAGCTTAAAATTTTCATTTATGATGTGTATTGTATTCTATTAAATCACCTATAAATTCACCTGTCATCACCTCATGATAACTGAAATAATTAGGATTGTCTAAACACTTTGAAAGTGATTGTTTTTTCTAAATCATTTTAAATAATCTTCTTGATTAGCATTCTCACATATACTGAAGGACATGGTTCCAGAATTAGGTAATCTGCATTAGTATTTGCTTTGGAATATTAAATCATTCAAAACGTTTGCTCTGATCTGCCTTCTTTCTTCACCCAATTATCTGTGGAGTTAATACCTCTCACAGAGTTTTACATCTTTTTCTTTTAACCTTTAACTTGAAAGGTATTATTTCATGAAAAACATAAAACTACATTTCACATTCAATTATTATCATTAGAAACAGTACATAAAACATTCAACAACCACATGTTAACAGTAGCACCATTATTCTTCAGATCCTTCCTTTAAGTCTTTGGATTGTTTAAAAAACCAATAAGGGGTTTTTCTGACTAATATTTCCTGGCTTTCAGCAAACACATATGTATTCTCTTTAAAAACAGCAGGTCCCACCATACAGAATCCATAATCCTGAGCAGCTGTCCAACTAGGACGGCACTGTCTTTGCCAACCCTGCTCAGATGTGTTGATAGATGTACAATGAGTTCTCCTAGCATACTGAAATGTCCTTGTTCCATTCTCACTGCCTCGCTAGGTCATCGTGAGTTCATGGGCATCTCTTCCTAGATCCTTCAAAGAACTGTACTGATCTTCTATCAGTAGGAGCTGGAGGTGGAGTATTGGAAACGTTTGTGCTGTAGATAATTCAATGTGACTATCATTTGCAGAAAATCCTTCCTCAGACTTTCAGCGATTGCTCCAAACCTAGCTCAGGCATTGGCAATGGTCACTGTCACAGTGTTCTACGACATTGTTAGTGGTAGGTCAGGAAGAAAGCCCTGGAAGGAAAACCACAAGTTCATCTGTTTTCTCAGTTTTGAATGACTTTTAATATATGGTGGTGGTGGTTTAGTCGCTAAGTTGTGTCTAACTCTTGCGACCTCATAGACTATAGCCCACCAGGCTCTTCTGTCCTTGGGACTGGATTTCACAGTCAAGAATAATGGCATGGGTTGCCAGTTCCTTCTGCAGGGGTTCTTCCTTGACCCAGGGATTGAACCCCCATCTCCTTCATGCAGGCAGATTTTTTTTTTACTGCTGAGCCACCAGAGAAGCCTGACTTTTAATATATAGTATATTTTAATTAAAATCCAAGCAAAATCAAGTTGCAGATTACTTTTCTTCCCCTTTAACATTCATCCTACATTCATATTCTTACAAGAAAGATGATTAGATTTTGATCTTCTCCCTGACCATCTTAATGGTGTTTGTGGTTGAAAAGTCACTCAGTAATTATGAATGGAAGCAGGTCTGACATTTATGCAACTACAAAAAAAGAGTTATTTATAAAAGCTATGGTTATATACTCTTTCTTCTTTCACCCCAATTGAAAATCAGTCATCTTTCACGTATATTCTCATATACAATCACAGAAGCCCTAACTTTGACTCTCTAAAGAATCAATACGGGCTTTTAATTTAAGACTACTGGCTGGAAGAAGCACAAGCTAGAATCAAGATTGCCAGGAGAAATAAATACCAATAACCTCAGATATGCAGATGACACTACCCTTATGGCAGAAAGTGAAGAGGAACTAAAGAGCCTCTTGATAAAAGTGAAAGAGGAGAGTAAAATAGTTGGCTTAAAACTCAATATTCAGAACACTAAGATCATGGCATCCGGTCCTATCACTTCATGGCAGATAGATGAGGAAACAGTGGAAACAGTGTCGGACTTTATTTTGGGGGGCTCCAAAATCATTGCAGATGGTGACTGCAGCCATGACATTAAAAGACGCTTACTCCTTGGAAGGAAAATTATGACCAACCTAGATAGCATATTGAAAAGCAGAGACATTACTTTGCCAACAAAGGTCTGTCTAGTCAAGGCTATGGTTTTCGCAGTGGTCATATATGGATGTGAAAGTTGGACC